>BQNB010030487.1:11273-51210 GCA_026074375.1 Tanacetum coccineum
TGGGTTTGGTTGAGTGTTGCTCGGAAGAGATCCAGAAGGTCGACCAGATTGCTTGTCAGCGAGTCTGTCGAACTTAGTTTCAAGGTTTTGGATTGAAGCTTGATGATTTTTGGTTACTGTTTCATGTTGAGTTTTGAGGCCCATGAATGTCTCTTTGAAAAAAGCATTAGTTGATTGCTGAGATTTCATGAAATCATTGAATTGTCTTTGAAGATTATAGGATTTATCATCGGTGTTGGATCGGTAGTTGTATCGGTTATAATCATTTCGTCTGCTTGAACGCCAATTATCGCGATTCGAGTCTCGGTCGCAGTAATCAAGGTAAAAATGAGTCTTACGGAAAGTTTGCATGAATTTAGCCTCTTCTTCACGAGACATAGGTATGTCATCATTGTCAAGATCAGGTGTTGGTTGTTTTGCACGAGATTGGAGTTCTTTGTATTGAGCATCCATTTTTATAGTCATGGCATCCATTCGGGCCATAATTTTATTAGTGTTGGAATTACTGTTACCTTCATCGGCGAAAGCAACAGTTTTCTTAAGAGATGATTTGGTTTTTTTATTGTTAGCCCAGTCGAGCTTGAGTAAGACTTTATCTTCGAGAAGCTGATAAGTTTGATTTGGTGTTTTATAGAGGAAAATACCACCAGCTGCAGCATTTAGAACTTCTTGGGTTATTTCGTTGAGACCATGGTAAAAGATTTTGATTATATTGTCTTTGGACAGATTACGACCATGTCAATTTCTGAGCATTTCCTTCATACAAAGCCAAACATCAGTTAGAGATTCATTTTCATGTTGAGAAAAAGCATGGATTTCTCCAAGGAGTCGGTCAAAAAGAGCTTGTGGGAAAGAATCGGCTAATGAAAGCGGTTCAAAGTTCATCCCACATTTTGATAGTTCCTTCGTTGAGTTCGTCCAGCCATGTTTTTGCTTCTCTAGTGAGTGATAGGGGAAACATCATTAGGCGGACAACTTCAATCTCGATATCTCTGTATTTAAACATATCACAGATTTCGAGGAATTCATGAATGTGTTTATGAGGATTGGTTTTGGTTCTACCATCAAATTGGTTTCCTTTGAAGAGAGTTAAGTGGTTAGCTTTAATGGCAAATTCATTTGTGGTTTCAGGAATAGTGATTGCGGAACCGGGAGTCGGAGCGACAACACGGTCGGTAGCCTACATGGGTTCATCATCCATTGGATCGTAATTTCAAAGAATATCAAGAAAGTGACAGAAGTAATTGAGGTTGAGAATTGAAGGATAGACAATTCTCGGGTGTTGAGGTGGATTGTTTCTTTGATCGAATGGAACTCTTTTGTTTCGTCGATGAAGTCTTCGATTCAGAGTACGTTCAGGTTCAGGTAACGGTTCAACAAGTTCAGAATTGGAAGCACGTGTATGCACCCAAAGGAGAAATTGTTTGGGTCAGTTTGCCAGAAAACTATACGGCAATTTTTGAAAAAGAGGGGGAGTTAAAATAATTTTCCAGAGTTGACTACAGAACAGCTTAAAAATCTCCGGCAGTGGCGCCAAAAACTTTGATGTGTTTCAAAAGCTTTAAATTTATAATGACTGAAAATACCAATTTTATTATAGGGAAATACACGGGTAAAAGTATAACCCACGTATATAGTATAATTTTTTTAGGTAAGACCAGGTCGTCCACAGGGATTTGAGTAGTGTTTGAGTAATCAGAAAGAAAATAGACTTTAACAATTTTGAAAATAACTTTTGTTTTACCAGTGATAATAAAGATGACTACTCGGATAGTTGAGAATAATTTATAAGTAGTGGTAATGATTAAGACCTCCAAGATGGAATTTATTCTAACAAGGAGTTTTCGTCAGAAAAAACGTTTTCACAAATTAACTTATTTAACTAAGACTTATATTTAGTTGGCTAGACCAGATGTGTCACTCAAATGATCTAGTAAACTTATTATATCAAGTTTATTTTGTTTATTTCAATTTGAAAGTGGCTTTCTCGACACAAACGATAAAAACCATAGACAAATCTTTAAAACATTAGATCATAAGGTCTTTCGACCTTATACCGATATTGATTATATAATCTAAGTTGATAAGCAAAACCGATAGATAAGATATAATAGGGGGTGCAACATAATCTTGAGATTAATGAGATCACAATCATACCAAAACATTATTTATTATCATAACTTTCACGAGTAGTCATGAGAGAATTAGCCTCTCATGGCTATGTAGTTCATAACATAACTTGATTCAACAAGAAACTTCATTATTTCAATAAACTAAGATGATGTTCTTCTTGGTTGTTTGATCTTGAATCTTCAAAAGGTATGATGTTTATGGTTGAGAAGGATTTGAAAGGGTTTAGGATATCATAAGGGTGAGAGAGAGTGTGTGTGTTATGAGCGAAATGAGTATGAAGGGATGATTTGTGGTGAAATTTTGTCTCTTATTTATAGGCTGATTTTGGGGTGAAAGTACGGCGCACAATCTTATAAGTGCGGCACACATGGGGTGTTAATGCACTAGTATTTATGACTTCATATAATTTTCATAGCCAAATGGGAAGTGCGGCGCACAAAGAAATTTGTGCGGTGTACTTAAGGAGTTATTGCATTATTTTGACTGTCTTTAATTCTTTGACTTTGAGGAGAAGTGCGGCGTACAATTGGGTAAGTGTGGCGTACAATTGCACTTTTCAGCTTGAGACTTTATCTTTTTCTTGTATCTTGATTTCCGAAGTGTATAAGTACTTGATCTTTGTTTAATTTGAGCTCGGGATATCTTCAAGTGAACCTGAAAATATTTCATGCTATTAAGTATTAAAAGTTCACGAGAAATGATAAAATATGTATAAATAACGCCACCGAAAACATGTATAATTTAGGCGTTATCAGTGGTCTTTGGCTCGATGCATACAACAAAAGAAAACATCATATGCTGCAGGTTTCATGAAACATGGAAAAATGAGTAAATAAATAGGTTGTCACATATTCATATATCTATATATACTCACGGCATCATGGATCTGTACATTATCAAGATGACACCGTTATTCCAATGCATTGCTCGTCTTTGTCTTCAAAGTCACCATACTTTAACCATCATATAGAACCTTGATATCGATTTCTTCCACACTCCTCATGCCAACACTAATATGTCCAATTGAGATTTCTTGGATAGCCTAAATACAAAAGAAAACCATATGTTAACAATTGTTAAGTGCAAAACAATATCGCCTAAAAGTAATTGCAAAGTATCGACATATAAAAAAGTGTGCATCTGCTGCAACTACTGTAATCGGAAAACAGTTTTGATAACGCCATGAACAACATTCCGATGCTAACAACAAAAACACCAAACTGAAAGAAGTTGTATTAATAACATTAAGCTAAACATATTATTAGATTTGTATACTCGTGCTGTAGTTACTGTCACATGAAAAAAAATTGATAACGCCATGAACAGAACTATGACGCTAACAACAAAAACGCTAAACTAAAAAAGTTGTATTAAAGAACAAACATAAGACTGCAATACCATTTCCTAAAACCGAAATAAAACACAGTTTACAACTCATATAATTATACACAACTGAGGGGCAACATTTTTAAACAAATACAAACAAATGCCTACATCATGACTTATATTACTACTTTTTAACTAAAATAAATGCTCAAACCATACAACGCAAACCTTAAACTACACGATTTCAGCAACACACGTTTGGCAATCAAAATAACATGAACGTTACACCCAAAACCGCAAATCCACAACATGCAACAAGTGCAATCAAAGTACAAAGACAGAAGAATATAAAAATTACACCACACAACAACCTTACCTAAAAACCGAACACGGAACACAACGACCCATACCTATTACAACATTTTCACCAACAATTAGACTACCTCAAGCATAACCCCTAAAACAACAACAATTTCAAACCATGAAAGTAGAAGAAAACTAAGAAATAAGAACATGCATCAATTATAAAACACGAATCAACACCTTTAAATGGAAAAAAGTAGATCATCAACACGATAATGACAAGCAATTACTTACATGCATCGGTAGACGATCATCGTTTGAATATATTTTCTACGAATCTCTATTTTTATCGGTATGTCTCAGCGTGTTTTGGTTAATAGGTCTACGTGTGTGTCTGTTGTATCCCGCCCAATATATACGCAAGGTCAGAAATGATGTTGACCCGAAACTTTGACCCAAACACTCATTCGGGCCAGCCGACACCTGTCTCCAACCCAAAGCAAAATGACGTCATTTTTTCTCCTTCAAAAAGCTATCGTTTGCTTCGGTATTGTATAGGGTAATATGTTTGTGCTATTATTTTTTGTTTCTTGTGTTTTGTTTATTTTTGTATCTTATTTGCAGGGTATCAATGGCGAGTGTTATCATGTGAATTCTCGTACGTATGCTTCCATCATCTTCGTGGAGTTTTGCAAGATTCATCACACACTTATAAACCTCCTGAAAGTATTGTTTACTTATTTATTTTCCCATTTCTCATTTACTATAAAAAAAATTCGCAATCAGAACAATGCTTATAATAAGTATGGGAAAAATGAATAGGAAAACAAAGTAATCACTAGCGAAATAATAAATTGTGTTTGCCCTTTTTGCTAATCTATTTTAAATTTTTTGTCATTTAAGTAACATATTAGAATAAAAGATGTCACCAGTAAATAAATAAATTTTTGAAAGACGGATTTGTGTCATGGTCATTTAAGCATATTCAATTCGGAATTGATAACATTACATGTTGAGGCAAAAGTTTAATAAAGATCTATTTTTTATCATAGATCCCAAGACTCTATCTCAACCATCTATTTTTTCATCAAATTAAATAAAACTCATATTTCACCTCTTTTTTTTAAAATTAAATATCTCATAAACCGTTAATAGTTACGTAAAATGAAACATACCATTGCAATGAGAATTAAATCATCTTTCTAACGAGGGGCACTTTGATATAATTTCGACGAACTTTTTTTTAATTTTATTTTTTAGTCACGTCTAGAAAGATCACATGTGATTTTGGAAAATCACATGTGATTTGTATTTATCACATGTGATTTGTATTTTACAAAATCACATGTGATTTTATGAAATCACATGTGATTTTGTGAAATCACATGTGATTTTGTAATACAAATCACATGTGATTTTTTTCAGACGTGATTAAAAAAATCGAAAAAAAGTTCGTCGAAAGTATATCAAAGTGTCCCTCGTTAGAAAGATGATTTAATTCTCGTCGCGGTGATGTATTTTTTGTCGTTTAACGATTTATCGTTTGCAAGATATTTTAATTTTAAAAAAGAGGTGGAAAGTGGGTTTTTTTTTAATTTAATAAAAAATAGATGGCTATGATTGGTCTATTGGATCTTTGATAAATATCGGATCTTTATTGATCTCAACTCTACATGTTGATGCGTATTTTTATTTAGATTAATTACCAAATTTTAAATTTTTAAAACTCGACTACCTATGGTCTACAACACACTAACGGGCAGACAACTCGGTCGTGTATAGTGTATGATTGGTAAATCCGAGGTCGTTCCCAAGAGTTAATGGGTGGTCTAAAATTTGAGTTTTATTTGTCAGGGTATTGAGACAGGTTGGATGATTAAATTACAAGAAAATAAAATAACAAAAATTAAAATGGTTTTACTAATCAAGAGGAGAAATCGTGTTAACCTAGTTAATCCTTTGTTAACGCAATGATTTCATTTCTAAGTGCAATGTCTAATTCTAGTTTTATATGATGGTTCTAATATCATTAGGCCCGATTTGTATTCACAACCTAACCTATAATTCCTATGATCTCAACCCTGTTTCTCACGAAAGTCGGGCATCTAATTCATAGTCATTCAACCCCCAACTATTCTAAAGACTTATCAAATGCCGATAAACCCACTACTCGACATTTAAACCCTCTAATTAGGTGCAAGCTAACTAAAGAATTACTCGCGCTTTATAAGTACCTAATCTAATGTAGGCGAGGATGTGGGTAAACCCTACACTCGAAATAGATCCGATCATATCTCTTGTAACATGTTAGACTACCTTTCAACTGTTTTCGATTAATCACTAGCTAATAGGTTCTACACTAGCCTTAACACTACTAAAACGTAGGTATTGATCAAAAAGCAAGTAGAATATCCATGTAAAACGATAATTAAATGAAGAAAAAGAATCACAACATTAATAAAATTATAACTAGGCTAACACTTAAGGTAATTAGCCAATCATATATAAATTATAGAAACAATAATGAGTAAAACATTGGTCGAATTAATCATAATGTTCAATAAAATTTACTTGATGTTAAACTAATATTGATGATGATTAAAAGTGAATTCTCCCTTGAAAAGTATTGGATGATTGTTGAAAAACGCCTTGGGATGGTGCCCTAGTAGTCCCTTGTGACTGGAGGAAAAATGATATTGAATTGTGAAGAATTTGACCTCTATTTACAGGTTATGAGTTAACTACGGGCCGACCCTGGTAGTGGGCCAACTGGGCGACCGCCCAAGGCATCCATGAGTTAGGGGCATCAAGTACATGGACAGATTCATGTAATATTGATTAGTAATTTTTATGTTTTAAGCAATGCCACTATTTATAATGTTGATATCTTGCCGTTTTTAGTATTTTACAGAAGTAGAATTAAACTAAGATACAATCTTGAAGATGAAAAAAATACCAAGTCTTCAATGGCGGATGGATGTTTTGAGGAAGATGTAAAGAAACCTAAAAATTAAATAAGTGGGCTGGAGTTCAAATAAGGTGTTAGGCCAGGTGCATAATTAAAAATAATAGGCTTATAATCCTATATGTCACTTTTTCCATGAAAATTGTTTATTCACTTTGTTGGAAAAGAAGTGTAATCTGAAATACGAGTATCGGTGTCTAAAATTTAACTACTTTAGAGTTTAGATTAACTATTAATTAATTTTAATAAAATATATCTAGTCCATGACTTGATACACAATGAGTTTTTTTACTTAGAACTTTAAAGTTAATAACTTTGTTAGAGGGGAAGGTACATTTGGATGATTGCTTCGTGCCAACTCACTAGCTGAGACCATAGTGCCAAACACCATACCAAAGTTCGTATTTTTGTCCCTTGCATTGTTTAGATCAGCCCATGCGGTCAATTTTGTTGTGTGTGTATGTTTTATTTGTGTTTTAGTGGGTTCTGCGGGACTATCGTGTTTATTTGTTGGTTTTACACATGGTATTTTTCCGTTGGCTCGCCCATGGAATCTGAAATCTCAGGACCGGCCCTAACTACGGTGTAGTTAAAAGTTAAGAACTACACCATATTTTAATTAGCTACTGTGTAGCTGAATCGATAGAGCTATGACGTACTATGACGTCACACAAACTACTGCGTAGTTGAAAGTTAGAGCTACTATGTCGTTACATTTTATTTATGCCGTAACTATTTTTCAGTTGCGATCCAGCTTAGCTCAAAATACAAAAGTTATAGATACCCCTTTTTTCTTTCCATGACCACTTAAATCATCTAAAAAGGAGCTCATATGAAGAAGTTATGGTCAAAATACTAAAGCACCCTTTATGGAGATATTTCGTAAACATTTTTTCAACTTTCGGCTTCGTTTCTTTACTTGATTCTTTCACGAGTCACCCATAATTAACTCCAAATCTCAAATAGGTTACCCATTGAGTATTTCTTCATTTTCCTCGTCTATTCGTTCCAATGCCTTGATTAACCTGAATCTGCACATATGAACGAATTAAGTACCAGATTCATAATAAAGCAATATAAAACAAGACAATAAACATGAGAATTTGATATAGAAAAGTATTAACTATTTAATGTTATCATATATCCCCCCACTTGAATTCTACTTGCCCTCAAGTAGATATTTGTAATAATTCTCAAAAAGATATCTCCTAAGTTATCTTGGAAGACATGAATTTAAAAATTACCTAAGCTAGAAAATTCTAAACCGAGCACCTCACAAAAGGAAAAAAGAATCACACCATACTCTCACTAGTCTATGTGTTTCATTTTTGGTGATCACTCAACTGCTTAGTCATGGCGAGTGTTCTATCATAGGCTTGGCAATGATACTAATCTCCACTGATAGAGTCTAGATGAAACTATTCCAAATGGAAAATGGGTTGACACAACATAAATGCTTACATGGTGAATCATTCTTATAATGTAATCTTTACCAATACCAATACTCCAGAAAAGGCGACAAAACCACAGATGCTCGCCCAAATCCATAAACGAGACACATGTGGTTGCTTAATTCCTTAACTCGAGTAAGCTAAAATACTTTATACCACAAAACCCTAATTAGGTCTCTTCTATGGGCACGCTCCCCGTCATTCCATCAATTCTAAGATCGCAAATCTTCTCTTTCTTGGAGATCCGAATATCATATTATACTCTTATGTAATCTGTTAAGCTTATAATATAATATTTTAACAAGTTTCTTATGTTGATTGAAGTTTTCTCATAAAGATTTAGGGTGGCGATTCTCTCATTTTAGAGGGGTTGGTGTTTTTTCGTGCTATATGGGATCTTATTAATTATTATCGACTTTCATAATGGAAGTCAGATAGTCCTTTGTGTATTTATATTATTGCCTTCCTTCAAAGGTTTTTCGTGATGAGATAGACGTGGATCTTATAGCTGCTGTGTTGATCTTTTAGTTTTCTTTGTTTAGGGTTTTTTAGGTTTCGTTTTGCTTGTTGCAGTAAAGATTGTCGAATACAAGTGATAAGGGTACTACGTTTGGAGATGGTGCTGCTAGGGTTCGTATGCAGCTTAAAAGTAGTCCAAAGGTGAGCACATCTTCTCCTTTGGTTTCTCCGTCTTCTATTATTAACGTGCCCCGAGAACTGTATAGTATTGAGATGTTGCCTCCACTTTTTAGATTTCCATTAACTAACTGTGTGGTGACAGGCAAAAGTTAATTAAGATATTGATGCTGTAAACATGATATGATGATTATTATCTGAGTTGACTAATGAAGATCGATGAAACCTTGGAAGCTTAGGTTCTATATGTAATTCAAGTAAGTGATCGAAGAATGCTGATGTTTATTCCCTTGTAAGGGTTCGGATGCGATGATGCAAATTAATCCTTATGGTTGATGAATCCACATTACCTATGACCCTACGTCGTTCATCTGTGACATCAATAAGTCAACATCTATGCTGGAGTGGGGGAGGGGGCGTGGAAGTGCAAAGGATCAACCAAATGTTAATTCCAACTTTCATACCTTGGTGGCTGATCCTGTATTTGATGGTGTTAACATCTCTATTCCTCGTAAAGTTGTTGAAAATGTTAGTACTCGCTTTGAACACACTATATATGGCTACTTTATTGGAAAGAGAATGGCGTTCCAGTGATGATATGTTATCTAGAACAACGGGCAAAACATGTGCTGAAAAGGATTAGGATGAATATCCAAAGGAGTCTTTTTCTTTAAATTTAATTTCCCGGGCTGGTTTAAAAACTGTCTACAGGAGGGGTCCTTGGTTTTTTTGTTATTTTTTTATTTTGTGATTCGTAAATCTTCGATCAGTCTCAAGAAATGGTCAAAAAAAAAATGGATACAGAATTTGCTCAAAGAAGAATTGACTCGTAATTCCCGATATGGGTTAATTGCATGATGTTTTCCTATTCAAGTTTTTGAAGAGGATGATATTAGTTCTAATTGCTACAGTTCATTGTAACCTTGATGCTTTGATTCATACACAAGCGCCATGGTAAAGATTTCGCGGGGTAGGAGAGTTTTTCTCGGTGCTAATTGAGGAAATTCAGAGGCTGATCTCGGTGAAGTTGTTACTCATTGGGTATTCATCTCATTCGGAGATATTTTACCCAAAGAAACCATTCGTGTTGAGTATGAATGGAGGCCGCCCAGATGTGATACATGTAATATTTTTGGTCATTTTCTTGACTATTGCCCTAAAAAAGTAGTGAGTCCTCCTATTGTTGCTACTTCTAATGTTGTTACCCCTAATGCTGAGAAGACTAATATGGTTTTTCAAAAACGTGGTAAAAAACGAAAAAGGGAAAGGTTATCCAAGTCGATAATGGCGTCAGTGTACTGGTCCTATCGTAATACATCATGTTAGATATAGCCTAAAGCGACTACAAACTTATAAACAGTGCACTAAAGAAGTGAATCTACTTTTGTGGGATATACATCTCAAATCGACACCGAATTTAAAGACACTGGTATTTCATCTAAGAAAGAGACTGCATCTTTCATCTAACTTCTTTTTCTTGCCTTAAATGAAGAAGAAAAGAAGATGAAAAGATATGAAAATGTGATGATGAATCGGTCTAACTTAAATCAAAACAACAAAAGCTAGTGAAGTTCATACTATCACGGCTGCTCTGGTTATGCTGTTTAGTGGTGATAATGTGTTCTAGTTGCAATGAGTTGTTTCTAGAGTTGTAAGAGTTTATGGCATGTCATAAGCTCTAGTTTTAGGTGTTTATCAAGCTGTTTAGCTTGAGGTTAATGTGGTACTTCAGCCACATTCCTTTTGTACTTAACTATTTTCGGTTTTAATATACTTTACCGCGGTAACCCTTTACCCAAAAAAACTCGAGTAAGCTAAAGGTTAGAATTAAGAATGATTAAGGGTAGGATAAGAACATGGGAAAACATTTAATGGGTGAAAAGATAAAGACCCAAAACAAATAGTTTCTTAAGTCCATACTCTCCCCATCACTAGTCGCATTCAAATCCCATAAGGAAGAATCCAAGGGTCTAGTAATCAACAATACACGAGTTAATACGTATGAAATGAAGTGTAATGTCTCATAATCTCCATAATAAGTAAGCATGTTAGACGCATTAACTAGACCTTCATCATTAATGAACAAGAAAATATGTGCCATTTAAAAAAAATAGGCATAAATAACACATAATTTAACCAACAAATCTCCCATTTCTATCTCATTTCTTTCCACTTGAGATGTATAATGCCCTCATTGTACAAGTATAAACTTAGAAAGGAAAGATGAAATAGCACGGGTTATAAGAACTACCCATTTACATACATCATAACGGATATGTCAAGACATCGCTAGCTATACAAGGCGGGATCACTACGACTATACTATATGACATAAAAAGCTAATTTATATTTATGATCAGTTATAAACTAATAAACACTTGCTTGCATGCTCTTTATTCTAAATTTTTCATTTTCTTATGCAAGACAAGGATATAATGAAATAAAAATTACAAACACATATATACATAAGCATCCTCCCACTTAAGATCAACTATCTTCTAAACCCGACTTTTCTTTAAATACCATTCATTATAACCTGCGACTTTCACCAGTGGAACCAAAATTAACTAGCAACTCTCCGACTATGGACTAAAGGAAACTATAGGGTAGGCCATGCGATTAACATAACGAAACAAACAAATAATAGGTTTATCAAAGATGAAATGAATGGCTCAGCAGGTTGTACTAGGGTATCTTGCACTAAATATGAGTGCAACAAAGGGTTTAACAAGGGGGTCGACTAAGCGATGTGAGAAGTCAATATACACAATACATAACATAAATGGGCTATTTGGGGTACTCTTAATATTTGCCTTTTATCCTAGCTACATTGATTACACTAAGTTACCTCAGTGTAATGCTCATTTTGGTGGTCTCGAAAAGATTTACCAAGCCAAGTTCTAAAGTCTACTATAGCCACCGACACACTTATTTTTACTGAATTTATATATAAAGGGAAAACGGAAAGGCTTATCTTCACATAATAGAATATAAAGGGTAGGTGTGCTCAATTAATATTAAACTAGTTAAGTAATGAAATACATGTCAAAATCTAAAAATAAAACATCTTTCACTAAAAACTAGAAAAATAAAGGCAGGTAAAATTAAACGAGTGTTTATTTCTAATCTCTTCCCTCCACTTGAGTCATGCTGAGCATATATAAAATTAAAAGAGAAGGGTTAAAATGGAACAGAAGGACTCCCTTAGATTTTTTCGGTATGAACAATAACATGCCCTAAAACATGCTCTAAAAATGCTTCATTGAGCAACATCCATGTCCCGACTAGAAAGACTTTATCAATCATCCATGTACCTAAACTTACTTAACAAGAATCATGTGCATTATAAAAGAAAAACAAGTAAAATAAACAAAGAAATATAAACCTAACTCACTTTCGTAGGAATCACGGTTGCATTTAGTGTATGCAATAAACCTTTTAAACCACTCAGTGTCCTGAGTGGACGAGTGAAGTCTCATGAGGGTTTACAAGCAACACACACACAAAAAGTTCATTACTAAATTTACAAATTAGTAATGCTTGAGGTTAATGTGACACTCAGTCACATTCCATTTGTACTTATTGGCATTGGGTATTAATATAATTTTCCGGGGTATTGTCCCTTTTACCCAAAAAAAAAAATTACAAATTTTTGTGAAATTTCAAAATTATTTTTGAAACGTTTTCTACAGGAGGGAACTATGGCGTAGCTTCATAGTGGCAATCATGTCGTAGCTAAGTGACTTAGGCAAGGATAATTTTTAAAGACCAGCTACGACGTAGCCTGAGTAAGCAACGTCGTAGTTACTTAATGTAGCTATGCCCTCAAAATTTCCACTTAATCATGAGATGAGATGACTTCATTCGTCTTTCACTTGGTGTAGCAACCTACAAAAATAATGGACACAACAAACAAAGCATAAAATCCAAAAAAATTAAAACATAAGTAGAAAGATAGGCATGAGGTGCCTCCCATAAAGCGTTTGTTTTTGTTTGAGTCACGAGCTTGACTCCACCATTATTTACTAAGTAATAGGGTGTTCATTCCCTCACTTGAAATCAAGTGTGGATGAAAGTAGCAATAAACACCATGAGGGTGTAAATTTGCTACAAGGTAGTTACTTAATGTAGCTATGCCCTCAAAATTTCCACTTAATCATGAGAAGAAATGAATTCATTCGTCTTTCCATTGCTGTAGCAACCTGCAATATCCATAGTAGGATTACAACCCGTCTCTTCATCAACCACAACAATATCTAAGAGCTCATTCCCGAATTCTTCCAAAAGCTCATCTAAAATCGGGTAAGTAGCAGGTGCATCATATGCATTATTTTCAACGTCCTCGATCGTAATATCCTAAATTTCCTCTATATTCCCTTTATCACATTCATCTACCTCAACCTGCTCTTGTTTCATTCCTATAAGGTTTTTGGCTCCCATTTTGAAAAGTCGTTTAAGACCTTTTCTAAGCTCAATTCTTTATCTTCAGCTTGGGGATTAGGTGTGTATGGCGATTGATCACAAAAATTAGATGTAAAACCATAAGTGTGATTATTCAGTCTATTTTCCTTGGACTTTGCTTAGCCACGTATAATGTGTATTATGCTATTGTCATGCTGTCAGTGTCTACTTCATCGCTCTTATTGGGAGGTACTAAACCAACTTTGGTATGCGGTTGAGGAGGTTGGAAACAAGGGTGTAGAAGAGGTAACTCATTATACATGTCAATCTTAATATTCTCATAATAATACGAATAATCAAAAGTTCTACTTTTATCTCGGTGAAAAGAGTCAACATTCACCATTTCATATCTTGTTGGACTACCTTTGGATCGAACCCTCCTCCATAATCGACTTTCCTTTTCGGATTTATACTTCAAGTACTCTTCCAGTGTCATGTTCTCAATATTAGGTTCCACATCCATGCCACCAACAAAATTATGTACCTAAAAATTAAACATGAGAGATCAGTAGATTATGATTACAAAAGGAAAACAAAATAACAAGAAATTGAAAAATGCTGGAAATAAAAATAATATATACAAAAACTCAAATTCAAAACCTATTTAGCTCTTTGGCAATGTCGCTAAAAACTTGATGCGTATATTTATTTAAATTAATTACCAAGTTTTAAATTTTTAAAAGTCGACTACCTATGGTCTACAACGCACTAACGGGTAGAGAACCCGGTCTTGTATAGTGTAGATTGGTAAATCTTAGGTCGCTCCCAAAAGCTATTGGGCGGTCTAAAATCTGAGTTTTATTTATCATGGTTTTGAAACATGTTTGATGATTAAATTGCAAGAAAATAAATAACAAGAATTAAAATGGTATTACTAATCATGGGGAGAAATCATGCTAACCTAGTTAATCGTCTATTAATGCAAGGATTCTATTTCCTAGTGCAATGTATAATTTTCGTTTATATGGTTGTTCTAATATCATTAGGCCCGATTTTTATTCGCAACCTAACCTATAATTCCTATAATCTCAACCCCGTTGCTCACAGAAGTCATGCATCTAGTTCATAGTCATTAAACCACCAACTACTCTAAAGACTTGTCAAATGCCGATAAACCCACTACTCGACATTTAAACCCTCTATTTAGGTGCAAGCTAACTAAATAATTTCCCGCGCTTTATAAGTGCCTAATCTAATATAGGCGGTGATGTGGGCAACCCCTACATTCAAAATAGATTTGATCCTATCTCGGGTGACCTATTAGACTACCTTTTAACTATTTCCTCCTGATCACTAGCCAATAGGTTTTATAGTAGCCTTAACACTACCAAAACACGAGGATTGATCAACAAGAAAATAGAATATCCATGCAAAATGATAATTAAACGAAAAAATAAGAATCACAACATTAATAAAATCATAATTAGGCTAACACTTAAGGTGATTATCTAATCATATCATAAATTACAGAAACAATTATGAATAAAACATTTGTCAAATTAATCATAATGTTTGATACAAGTTACTTAATGTTTAATAATGATGATGATTAGAAGTGAATTATCCGTTGAAAAGTAGTGGATGGTTGTTGGAAAACGCCTTGAGATGGTGCCCTAGTCTTCCATATGATGGGAGGAAAAATGATACTGAATTGTGAAGAATTCGGCCTCTATTTATAGGTTACGAATTAGCTATGGCATAGTTGAAAGTTAAAAACTACGCCATAGTTTAATAAGCTACTACATAGCTGAATCGATAGAGCTACGGCGTAGTTATGACGTCACAAAAACTACTACGTAACTAAAAGGTAGAGCTACTACGTAGTTACATTTTGTTTATGTCGTAACTATTTTTCAGTTGCGATCCAAGCTTAGCTCAAAGCACGAAAGTTGTAGATATCCCTTTGCTCTTTCCATGGACACTTGAATCATCCAAAAAGCAACTCGTATGAAGAAGTTATGATCAAAATACTAAAGCACCCTTTCTAGAGATATTTCGTGAACATTTCTTCAACTTTCGGCTTCGTTTCTTTACTTCATTTTTTCACGAGTCACCCATAATGAACTCCAAATCGCAAGTAGGTTACTCCTTGAGTATTTCTTCATTTTCCTTGTCTTTTCGTTCTAATGCATTGATTAACCTAAATCTGCATATATGAACGAATTAAGTACCATATTCATATTAAAACAATATAAAACAAGGCAATAAACATGGAAATTTGATATAGAAAAGTATTAACTATTTGATGTTATCACTTGTAGATTTATACACACTACCACTAAATGTTAGGATCTTGCGCCTATCTTTAGCACACATCTTTTATGCTTAATTTCTTTGTTTATGAGCGTGTCGATGATCTTTTTGATTCTAGAACTTGTACTTGTAAATGTTTACTAGACCATAGTGAGATCATGTTCGCGTGATATATGTATTTTTATGTGATAAAAAGTCCACCTTTGGATTTAACACAAATCACGCCGATTAACTATCCACCAAATAAAACCTGTTTGTAGCACTCATCTTTAGTGGTAGATACCTCTAGTTTAACATGTTGAGCCATTCTTTTTGTTTATTAGATCCACTTAATTAGATAATATAAAATATATCACCTTTAGCCTAGCCTAACCCTTGTCGAAAGTTTATACGGTTGGTTGTTAGCCACTTTGTTCGCATAAGTGGAATTATATGCACGTTATTGTTGGTATCGCTATCATGATGAAGTTTAAAGGTTGCAAGTTCTTATTTCGTTTTAAGTAGTGTGCTTATCTTAAGTATGAAAGAGAGTTGTTTAATCCCCAAGAATTATTTGAGTTTAAAAAAAAGTGAATAATGTTAGCAATATAATTTGAGAAATATATGCCAAGAGTATTATGTAAGTTATGTGGGTAGGAAGTTATGTAATCACATCTGGGCGATTGAGTGTGATTTTCTTTTACCCTGTATTACATCATATACAAGTGTTTGAGTGAACTACACCTTTCCTTATTCATGACGTGCTTAGTCACGTCATCACATATTCCTTATTCAGGACGTGCTTAGTCACGTCATCACATATTTACTAATTATGGGTATTATCGGATTAGTCTGATTCTGATCTTTCATACATATAAACCAAAAAGTTTCTTTTCATTAATTAGTTACTTTCTTTGTTTAGATTAGCTTGAGGACAATCAAGGTTTAAGTATGAGATTTGATAACGCTCCGATTATAAATATTTACACCATCAATATTATATCATATTTGTATATATTTATGTATTTAATTAGGACTGATACTTATTAAATAAATATCTGTTGCAAGATTGATATTTCGAGCAAGCGTGGAAACAAGAAATATTCATTAAAGTATCTAACAACCGTTAAGAGAAGTACATGGAAATGAAAATATGAAAAAAGACCCAAGTACGCCGGTTTTACAACCAAAGTGCGGTGTACTTGTTGGCTGTTATATCACTTTTAATTTAAACCCGTAGTACGACAAACTTACAATGTTGTGTGGCATATGCTTAACTCATCTACCGGGTTATTCTTCTTCCAGTTTAGCTCTATGGATGGCTTGGATTCAATGCTTGATATTGGCGCGTGGTTTATTCGTAATAATCTGATTATTTTGAAAAAGTGGAAACCGAATGTGAACTTATTGAAAGAAGATGGTGGTAATGTTCCGGTTTGGGTTAAACTCTATGGTGTCTATGTGATAGCATTTATCGAGGATGGTTTGAGTGCCATTTCTATTAAACTTGGTACTCCTTTGATGCTTGACTTTTACACATCTGACATGCATGCAATCATGGGATAGGTCAAGCTATGCTACAACAATGATTGAGCTTCGAGCCAATGTGGAGTTGAGAGAGAATATCATTGCGGCTATGCCTAATCTTGTTGAGGAGAGGTTTTATACGTGTACTATTTGTGTTGAGTATGAGTAGAAACCTCCCAGGTGTGCGTGTTGCAAGGTTTTTGGTTATGTTTAAGATGAGTGTCTCAAGAATATAGGCTCGTGTGTGGCGAAGAACTTGAAAAATCCTAGCTAAGCTCCTAGAGGTGTTCCGGTTGGTCATAAGGTGGGATTTAAACCAGTCAAACAAGTTTATAGATATTTTTCTAAAAAAAATAATGGCAACACTAGTTTAATAAGAAGAAAGATGTGGAGTCTAGAAAAGAGGTTAGTAATCCAAACCCATTTGATGTGCTTAATTCGGTTGAAAATGATGCCGACTTGGGTACAAATGGAGGTACATTAAATTTGTCTAGTAAAGAGGCCAATTCTGGTGGATCTTCGTCCTAAAATGTGGGATCTAGTAGTACTAGTGCTACACCTATTGTTGAAAAATTCATAAGCTTGAAAGACTAATTATTGATGGGAAACTTACACTTGTGGATGATGAGGGTAAACCTCTAGAAAAGGTGGATTATTCGGGTGATCATGATAGTTAGGATGAAGTTGAACGAGTTGATAATGAAATGACAAGTTTTCTAGCTTTAAAGAGGGTTGGCTATGGTACTAATAGTTTGCTAGAACAATTAAGGGAAACTTATGAGAATGTTGATTACGACTATGACCCATACGATGATGATATGTATAAAGGCCAAGAAATTCCTAACAACATTCAATTATATGCAATAATTTGGATATCAAGGTTCAAGGTCGTAAGAAGAAAGAGATTACTTGAATTTATTGAGTCATTTGTAGTCTAGTCACTTTGTGTACATTCCTTTAAGATAGTAGGATGGCTATGTAACGAGTGAATATGTGGGATTCACCCTCATCCATTGTACTTAACATTTTTTTGGAGTAATAAATTTACCAGAGAAACACTTTACCTAATTTTTTGTGTCATTTACGAGATGACACTTTATTGAGCTTGGTTCATTGAGGGCCAATCATTTGCCCATACCTTTAACACTTTTGAGTTATAAGGCGTCTCTAGAGCTTATTTAACACCCTCATACTTTCGATTACTCTATAAATTTTACATAAGAGAGCTCCAAAGTTGGTAGGATGCAACTCACACCAAGTTCATCCTAAGTAGTTATTCCACTTAATCACAACCCTGTAAACATTTTTGGTTGATTGTAACTCGTTTCCAGAAGCATAGTGACAATGTGTAAGGTTCCAAAAAGCAAGGAATTGTTAGCTTAGGTAATTTGTTAGTAGTTTTGGTTGGAAAAACTTGTACTCAACGTATTACTCTATTACTCTTTTAATACGATTACTACTGAATTTTGAGTTTATTTCGTGTTTTGTTTATGTGATTATGGAGTAGTCTTACTATGTTTGTTTAGGCTTCTTTGGAAATGTGATATCAATTGATGATATGGATATATGCTTTCACTATATGACTTGTATGCTTGATGAGGTTATGTTTTGATAATTGGTTATTGTTTGATTTTTGATGGTGATAGAAGTAGGTCGAAAGGGTGTATTACTTTGATACATTTCGTGTTGTATGTCTATAATAACTCGGTATTAACTTTATGAGAATTGGTTAATAAAATTATAAACAAACTTAATAAAATCATGTATTAAGACTTAATTTTATACTGACAAACTGGATTACGAAAAGTGTACTTACCAATCTTAATGCACTTGATATGCTTATAACCAGGGCCAAATTTGGGCCTGTGTAGAGTGAGCAACTGCACAAGGTGTAAAATCCCGTATTTAAGGTCACTACTATTTCCAGTCTTATAATTATTTTATAAATCTTGAAGAGTTTACTTTTACATTTTAGACGATTTTTATTAAAATCGTCGATTTTAAAACTCTCGCGAATCGTACAATTTAAGTTTATCCGTTTTATCAATCGAGAAATCAACGAATGTAATATTTAGCCATGAGAGCTTATTTTATTTTATTTATATTATTTTTCATCTTTTATCCGTGTTTGGCCGAAACCGCGTCAAAATAGTATTTTTACAATTTTTAATATTTTAACTACGTTTTTTAAAAACAAATACTGTGGAATAAATGTTTTAGAAAAAAAAATATAATTTATAAACATAACGTGTAAGCCAAACACCCCTTTTCTTTTAATTAGTTCCTACTAAACTGAAAACCAAACACCCCTTATGCTCTATTAGCTCCTACAAGACTGAAAACCAAACACCCCTTAAATTTTTTTACTGTACGTATTTGGAAGTCTATTAGACAATCTTGACTATATATAAGTATTTGACTCCCTTAATAACACTTCCTAAAAACACACAAACACCTCCAACGACTAAAATCTTTTCCTCCCTCCCTTCTCCTGTACTGTCGATCGAACCACCATTATCCACCATCATTCCATCAAAAAAAATTCTCATGCAATTACAAAACCCTTCGATTAACCTTTAATTAAACATATCCCAAAAAGAATTAAACATTGATTTTGAGTTTGAAGGTTTTTGATAAATTTTAATTGAAGATAAAAATTAGGGTTTTTGGAAAAATCTTGTGGGGGTTATCTTGTTAAGGTATTGGGAGTATTATAAACATCAATGGAAGTTTTGATTTTGGTTTTTTTCTCATGGTTCGATCTAGGCCGAACCCTAAGTGAGTGTTTGGTTCTTTTTCTTCTTCAATGATTACATTGTAAGCCATTTTATTTCCTTCTTGATTGGTTTTACATATATGTAAGCATGCATGTTAGTTTTTGATACGTTAGGAATCCATAGAAAAATTATGTTTATGAGTTTGTTGGTAAAAATTAATGGTTTAGTAGTGATTATAGGTTCGCATGGTTGTGCTGAATGAGAAATTGGTGCGAAAATTAAAGATTTGTGAGGGTTTCTAAACCCTCCTTTAGACCAGAAAATTTAGGATTGATTTGGTAAAATGAGTATTGTTGTAATCTGAGTTTTAAGTGATTAGAGTGGTGGTGGTCGTTATAATGAATGTGTGGTAAAAATTTGAGCTTTCAATTCTTAAAAACGAAAAATATATGATGATTTAAAGTTGGAAAATTGTTTCGGCAAAATTCTGCGCACGTTGTTTTTGTGCAGAATTTTAGTTCATCTTGCGAGTAGTGTAACTTGGCCATGACAATAACTTTTTTAGATTTGCAGGACCCTATGATTAAGTGCTTCGAGTCTACTTTCCAACGAACTAGGCCTCGTCGATTTTCAGAATGTAAAAGTGAGTCAAACCCTTTGTACAAGATTAAGTGTCAAAACTGTGTTTGCTGTCCAGAAATTCGATTGTAAAGATGCTGTGTGCAGGCGGGTCAAAACTTAATATTTTTCGACGAAATTTAAACTGTAGCATCTTCATAATATGTATGACTTCCCTGAATTTTTCCAGAATTTTCTGTAAGGTTTAGATAGGTCAGATAGTGCCAAACTTTTGCAAAGTCCAGCAGACCCTGTTTTAGAACAAGTGTCATTGATGTGTCTTTCATAATAAGATTACTTAGGCTATGGTTTATGGGTGAACTATGGTAGTTAAATAGCGTATAAGGGTAACTTAATATGGAGGTAGATCGACTAGTTCGACCATTTAGCGTTACTTTAAGTGAGCCGATCATCTAGCTAAAACGTTACAATTTTCAAAAAAGTGTAAACTAATAGACACATTAAGTGGTGTTGTCTTATGGATTCCTATGTATCATTCTTTATTATGCATGTTCTATAATATGTACATGTTATATTTCGATGAATTGTATATTTTATATAGCTCGAGTATCAATCGCATATTATATTTATTAATAGGTCGCGGTTGATTGTCAGCATTCGTTTCTATCTTGTTTGGATTTCTTGATCACTTCTTCTATGCTCGGTGAGTTCATAGCCCCACCCTTTTCTTTTCTAATGGTTTCGATAAACTATTTTCGGGGTGAGAATACATGCTCGTTTTACTAAGCCAACTTATTGATTTCTACTACTTAAGCGTTACATGGCTATCTTTACAAAAGTTTTTACTTGCTTACTACATGACTTTTAATACATGGTTGTTTACTCATGAATTTACTAAAGCTTGATTTGCTTACTACATGATTTGAGATCACTGAATTCCTATATATAAAAACTAAGAGTTTTGAACACATTACTTGTTTTACATTGGACACAAGTGCTTTCAATTGTATGTTATTCCTGATCATATTATTGCCTAAGTACCCTTTGCCATTAAGTCCCCTTTTCTATCATGAACCGTTAATTATTAGATGGGTAAACGCGAGTGTTGTGGATAGATCTATCAGGACTGACAATCCCCGTCTTGGCTATGGTTTCTAGATAACCATTGACGCATTTAACATTTGAGGTAATTCTTAGGATGCTTGGCAGCATCTACATATATATATTTGGGGCACAAACCTCGAATACTGGTTTGATTACAATGCATGTAAGGTTCGGTGTCATGAGCTTAGGGCAATAATATATTGTTTTCATCTAGACTTGGTGAATTTGTTTCTCTTGTCTACATTACTTAAATCTTGTGGTCCACTTCTGAACATTTCTTGAATTATTGAATCACTACTTGGATTTCGGAAATAATGCTTTGAAATGTTGTAACGCTACTTTTCTTACTAAAATATCAATTAAATTATTTCACAACTGCTTTTACTTAAACCTATGAATTTACCAACATTATTGTTGACGATTTTGCATGTATTTTCTCAGGTTATTATTTTGCTAGCTGAGCATTAGGAGCATTTGGATGCGCGGATATCAAAACTTTAAAGACTTGGTTTTTCTTCACATTCGACAACCATTTATTATTAAAATATACAAAGGAGTCATGTTTAAACTCTTGTAACTTTTGTTAAAAAGAAATTATTGGGACCTGAATTTACTCTGATTTATTTAAATCGAATGTGACATTTTATTAAACGTCTATTTTGAGGTCGTTTTCTGTAACTTTTGTGTCTGAACTATGAATTAGCACTCAAGTGGTATTCCGCTGTGTTGTTGTGATTTTGGGGTATTACACAAGGCCCATTATCCTAAAGGGGCCTCACATCTCTATCTAACAATATAAAACAAAACGCAGCCCATTAAAAGCCAAATGCCAGTTTTCATTCTTTCAGTTACACTTGCCAGTTGCCACGAAATAATCAGTCCTTTCAGTCACTTTACACCAAATCATTTCCTTCTTTAATTTAAAATCATTTCATTAACTGGTATAATTTAATATCTCAGCAATCCATTTAACATAATACTAATCCTCAAACATTTGACCACTGTTCATCAACAGTGGCCAAATGTTTGACTTGGGCCTTGGGCTCATTTGGCCCGGCCCAAGTGTTTTTTTTTTTTTTTTTAGTTTAGTCCAACATCTAGCCCAACTTTTTTTCTCCTTTTTCCGCACGGTTACTTTTCATCGGCCCCAAAAAAAAAATCTTTATAATCCCTCCCACCCCCACTTCTTTCGCTAAAAATAAGAAGGAAAAAAAAAATTTACGAGACGTGCTTTTATTTTTAACTATTTACAACTTTCTAGCGGCCTGGGTCCAAAAAAAAATGTTATGAGACCGAAAAAATAAATCCGCACAAAATACAATAAGAAAGAAAAAATGCGCCGAACTATTAAAAATGAGACCGAAAAAATAAACCCAAACAAAAAAAAGCCCCGCAACAACGCGCGAAAAATTAACGCCCGCAGCAACGCGCGGGTCATTTCTGCTCGTTTATACAATTATACAAATTTTGGATAAAAATGGTAACTTCAATTAGATATAGCATACATATAATCTAAAATTTTTGAAAATTCGTAAGGTTTTTACATATAATTTTATTGTTTAAGGGGCCTAATTTGTAGTAATCGTACAGGGCCACTTAAATTCATGGGTCGACCCTGCTTATAATCATAGGTCGAAAGGGTTTCTTTGCATATTCAGTAAATATATTTGCTTTTATGATTACCCGTCATATATTACTTGTATGAATTGTTTCTACGTGTATCTCTACCCATATATCATTTGTCTCATGTTTCCTGGCCTAAAAACACATGTTTTTATCATATTATTAAAATCCTTACATTTCTGAACCGTGTGGAATAACATAATAAGTTTGAACAAACCTAGTCTTTGATAAGTGACAATCATTAGGATATCTTTACAAATTAATTTTGATTATGAAAACACATCACTCCTTTGAGACGATTTGGACTTACCTAAACCTTGCTACACTGATAAGGGTATACTTTCATATGTGTTTAGTCGAATAACTGGTATTTCTTGTTTATAAATTTAGTCGAATATAGTATCCTCGGAATTATGTTAGACGTCCGTCTAAAAATCTTCGCAAAAAATTGTATTGCAATACCAGTCGCCAATATATCGGAACTTCATCGGTAATTAGCGACATATATGTATCTGTCGGAAATATCTGTGATAGCCAAGTTTGTAGTAGTGATGTTCACATGGACGGACTTACATAGGTGCCGGGGGTTGCACGGGCTACACTCGATTTTAGGTCACGTAGTGCAAAAAAATTCAAAATTGATTTTTTTTATGTGCAACCCCTCAAAATTTTTTGTGCTACCTTAGTTTCTTACTGTGTAACTTTAATTGGCCTAACATTTTTTTTGGTGCAACACCCGTTTAAAATCCTGAGTCCGCCCCTAAATGTACAATACTCGTCTTCTAGATAACGCGTGAGTGTTGATATGAAATGATTTGATTATTTAATTATCTAGTGGGCTTATGTTATTGATTAGCTACATATACTTGTTGGTTGCAATGATGGTTAGAAAGGGCTTGAAAAGGTTATTAGAATGGGAAAGTATATTAGAGCTTTCATAGCAACAACATACACATGCACTATGCAGCTGGCTATGTTACCTTTCTAGCTAGCTACCATTTTTTTTGAGCAACCCATGCATGAAGTGTGAGAAGAGGCTGGCTGGCTGTATATATATGTTTGTATGTATAGTTTGCATTAATACCCATTATCTTTTGATACAGGATGATGAAATTTAATTTTAATACTATAGATTGTAGTCTTTTTCCAATGCCATTTCGGGGAAACAGGGAACCAAACACTAGCTTCTCATTTTCTTGCATGAAAAGAAGTGTTTGTGACTAAACCAATGGTTTCATGCACATGCAACTACTTTAAAGACTTGTACCCATAACTTATATTATACTGAACAAACACAAATGTACAGCTTTAATGTTACTAATGAAGAAAGATGTTTTAAATAGATATATATTAAGTAGTATTATGGGTCTAATAATCGCTCTCAAAACCCGATACCCCCAGTTGTCGTTTGAAAAGCCGTCCAATCCTTCCTTCTAATTAAGCATAATATGTATCGTGGTTTTCTAAAAACGAGTGTATAAGCTCGATATTCGATTAAAGAATTGATTTTGTCACGAATGTCATGCTACAAATAACAAGGGATATGTAGGATAGAATATTGAGTTTCTTGTGGTCCCAAGAAGAAGAATTTTGAAGAATGTTAATCTGCAGGATCGAAAAGGACTTAATTCTGAGAGCCAGCAGTGTGATAAGGAGATGCAATGAAGGGATGTGGGGGTGTGTGGTTCCATTTTCCAATATGAATACACATCCAAGATGACTTGCTTCACGTGTGGTTCATCGACCATTGTCCGCCATACCTCGTGGACATTGAGCTTCCGCATATCCTTCCTCGTGAAACACCATTGTGACATGGGGTTCAAGAACCTTAACTCGTTGGTTTGGTCATATTTTAAGCTCTACTGGTTTGGACCATTAATAATTAATCAGTTGTCTAGTCATTAAACTTAAATCCAGAAAAATTTACAGATAGAGTTTTTTTTATATCCGTGCAAGGTATGCTGTTGTGTTATAGCTTCTCTGCATGACAGTTTTTGTTCTATAAGATTCTTATAACACACAACCAAAAAATATACTCCCCTAGTATATACCCAAGTACCCAAGTTATATAGGTCTTTGGCTCGCGCAAAGTTGATTATTTTAAAAAAGAAAAAAAATCATGGATATCCCACTGCAAACTCCCAATGCAACTTATTAACAAGTGCATAATTTACTTACCCAACACATTGATATGATGTTTTTCATGTTTTATTTTTTCATAACATATCATTTCGATCTGGTCATAACTGATTACAAGCTTAACATTTTCTCTTTGCGAGCTTGATATTTTGTTTTTGGTGGTTCAGTATTAAATTCTTTGATGTGCTCTTATTTCCATTAAATCATGTTTGCCTAAAGCTATCAAAGCAATATTCAACACTTGGATTAACTAATCACGTTACTCATTACTTGTGGCATTCATTAAAGTTCACCAACTTGAAATTGTGGTTGTATTTTCTGAATTCCATTTTGCCGAAAACTACATTCGTGGCCCCGTTTGATGTCTTGCTCTCCTTTAGGTTTGTTGTTTTCTGTTCTGGGATCCTTGAAAATGTGCACACCGAAAGATGAATATACGACTGCTAGAAAATGGTATAATTTAGTAATAGCATATGATGGGTACCACGGAAAGCAAGAAAAGATACTGGAGGTCAGCATAACGCGTATAACTTTCATTGCATGAGATACAAATCATGGTTTCAAAAAGAAAGATGATTCAAACACACATCATAGAGAAAAGGACCATCTTTTAGGCTATCATTTTCCAATCCGAAACACATGCAAACCCTATTTATACCTCTTCATCTCCATGTCACCCCCTCCACACATTTCTTTACTTTCTCTCTCTCATCCATTTCAAGTTTGATTAATTATTTCCATACTTAGAAACCTAGCTAGCTACGAGTGTTGCACATTCCTCCAACTTAGAAGTTGTGTGTCTCATTCACCATTCACAATCTTTCTACTCTAGTTCTTTTGATGCATTGTGCTTGTTATAACAATCTTAATCATCTGCCAACAATGGTTCATCATGTTCTTGAACATGAGGAGTTATTCTCCCGCCGCTGCATACTAGTCAATGGGCCAGTCATAGTAGGGGCTGGTCCGTCTGGTCTAGCAGTGGGAGCAGGACTCCACCAACAAGGGGTTCCCTTTGTGATCTTGGACCGCGCTGTCTGCATTGCATCTCTTTGGCAAAATAAGACTTATGATCGCCTCAAACTTCATCTCCCAAAACAGTTTTGCCAACTACCTTACTTCCCATTCCCACCAAATTTCCCTGAATACCCTTCGAAAAATCAGTTTATTGACTATCTTGAAACCTATGCCAAGAAGTTTGAGATTAGTCCAAGGTTCAATGAGTCCGTTCAGGCAGCTAAGTATGATGAGACTTGTGGGCTTTGGCGTGTTAGAACCATAACAGATAATTGTGAGATTGAGTATATATGTAGGTGGCTTGTGGTGGCAACTGGGGAGAATGCTGAGAAGGTGGTACCCATTTTTGAGGGGTTGGAAGAGTTTGATGGCACCGTTATGCATGCTTGTGATTACCGCTCTGGAGAGCCTTTTGAAGGAAAACGAGTCTTGGTTGTTGGCTGTGGGAATTCGGGCATGGAAGTCTCTCTTGATCTTTGTCACCATAATGCTTTTCCATCCATGGTGATGCGAAGCTCGGTCAGTTCCATTTTATGTCAAACTAAAATGATCTAATCCAGTTTTGCACATATTTTTGGTTGACTCTTTGATTTTTTCTAAATCTTGATTTTTTCTAAATCTTGTTTTGTTGATTATGATGAATAGGTTCATATACTACCTAGGGAAATTGGTGGGAAATCGACATTCGAATTAGCGACTTCACTCTTGAAGTGGTTACCATTAAAGGTTGTTGACAAGATACTCCTAGTTCTCGCAAGATACACTCTAGGGAACTTAGAAAAATATGGTATAAAAAGACCATCAAAAGGTCCATTACACCTCAAGAACATAAAAGGGAAAACCCCTGTTCTTGATATTGGTGCACTACAAAAGATAAAATCTGGGAAGATTCAAATAGTCCCTGGAATCAAGAGATTCTCACGCGGTCGGGTCGAGTTGGTCAATGGAGAAAATCTTGAAATAGATTCAGTGATTTTGGCAACAGGGTATTGCAGCAATGTTCCCTCGTGGTTAAAGGTAACACCTTTTTTATTTATCAAAAAACTTTTATGTGAAATACCATTTATACCCTTGCGCTAACGTGCTGCATTGAACAGGATGATGGTATGTTTTCGGAACACGGGATGCCAATTAGACCATTTCCAGAAGGGTGGAAAGGGAAAGCAGGCGTGTATTCAGTGGGATTCACAGGAAGAGGTCTATCTGGTGCATCTCTTGATGCCATTAAAGTTGCACAAGACATTGGCAACATTTGGAATAAGGAAACTAAGCAGCCCCATCATTATGTCACACTTTCTTGCGATCGAAGATGCAATAAGTAGCAACTATTTATAAATAAAATTGTTTTCGTTTTGATATTTTGTATTGTATGTTTTCCTGTTCTCAGTTATATATGTATGCTGACTTATATAAAAAAGTAAGGAAAAAAACCATATAGCCCTCTCCGGCTAAAGTCTAGGCTCGGACGTTGTGTACAAAAAAAGGAAGACGAGGCTTTAATTTTTTTGGTTCTCTTTTCGTATGTTGTTTCTTTTCTGGTAATATAACTTGTTTTGAATGTTGTTACAAATTTCATGTTTTTAAATATAGCATTTCTATCAGCACTTTATATCAACTATTGTTGCTACATGATCTTAATACGTTTTGTAATGTAATTATACAATTTTTGTGCCTTTTGTTATATGACTTTGTTATGTTACGGGTCTATTTATATGAAACATAAAGATATGATTGTGAACCTTGTTTACATTAGTGTGAAAGAGCTTATAAATGAGACAGTTACCAAAATAAAGAGAGGAGAGTAGTGTAGACGATTATGATCTAAAGAGAAATGTAGGGGTCTCTCCTATACGGGCACCACATAATGGTCCAAAATTTGTGTAGTTAATAAAACATATGGGCTCTAGGTCCAGAAGATGGTCCACACAGGGGGCCACTACTATTACTCTTCAATCTTGTGACTCAAATTTGCAGGGGAGTACTTCCCTTAATAAGAAAGTAACTGTACAAACTTTTATTTTTATTTTTAAAAGGCATACAAAGTGTTTATTAGAATGGAATAGACTTTCATAGTACCGCCCCATCCCCATTCTTTAAAAGAACTGTAACAATAAAACATATAAATTTTCTGTCTCAGTTGAACCTACAACTATTGTTAGCAAGTCACTTATGATGCCCGTTTGGTAACTTCGGGTTAGCAAGACACTTATGATATCGTTTGGTAAACAGCGACCGGTTTTTGATAGATAAAGTAACAAAAACAAAAATGCCTTGTCGCATTCTGAACACATGTCCACAATAATTTCCTAATGATTTTGATTTCATGATAGGAGAGTGCTTAGTTGCTTCAGTGTTTAATTTCCAATTGGAAAGAACATGATGACTTTAAAGTCAAATGTAGTTTACTGTATTTTCTTGAGGAACATATGCATACAATAAATTGAAGACAAAATTTATCAAGTGAGTGGGGGCATGAGACACAAGCACAAGGTAAATAACATGCAAAATCTATCATTTATGTTCAATATACTCCTCAATACCAACAACAAACAATCCTTCCAAATATATTCATCTGAATGTTTGCCCATAGGAATTGAAATTCAAAAGAATTAAAATGAAAAAAGCATAGATAAAGACATCCCATATGGCTCCCCATACTGTATATCCAAAAGCATGTAAAAATAGCCCATATACATTTTGTTTTTGAAATTCTATTTGCAAGTCATAAAGTCCAAATCATTGTTGAACATATCAGACAATTATCTACAAGGATTGTGGCCTCAAATCTTGCGATGGAGTTCCAGCTTGTAATAACATAGGAAAAACAGTTGCTTTATGTCTCTTTTTCTCAACGGGATTTGTAAAGATTACCTCATCTCGACAACTTGTTTGTTCACCATATTTATATTTGGATACATGCAGAATGCCCATTCCTACCAAGAATGTTATGTAGGGTTCGCACAGCGGTAAACTTACTAGTCAATGTCATCACACCTGACATTTTTCACAAATATCTACTTGAAACATGTCAACTAAAATAAATAATGTAGGGTAATATTCTTGACAGATTTATGATATGGGTTCTTCACGTGAGAAACATGAAACGATTTATTCCAGATATGGAGTTAAATGGTAATTTTTCGTGTCATTCAGCATAGAAAACAAACAGTAACTATTCATTCACTACTTAATTAAGACCAAAAAACAAAAAAACAAAAACACCAGGGCCTAACTAAAAGACCTCACAAGGTTTCAATAGTCAAGAAATCAACTAAAAGGTGTTCTATTACAAGTGAATTTTTTTTTAAGAATAATTAGCTTCAAGGTGACAATGCATACTTCAAAACAATATATTGTACGAGTCCAATGAGAAACAGGAGTAGACTTTTGCAAGTGAAAACACATATGTTCTGATTGTCTATTGGAGTCAGTTATGTGAATGCATGCTGATTTTTGTGTACATCATTCTACAGACTAAACTTTTTAATTCTATAGATATGAGTGGGGAGTAGTTGGGCACGAGCATTCGTGCATATGTGTGTAAACATATATTGACGAACAAACCACTGCACATGGAACAAGACACAAAAGATGCATACAATGATGCAATGAACCATAAACTGCTCTTTGCGGATTTGAAACGTACAAGTAGTTTAACAAACAACAGGTGAAAAGCTCCCAAATGAATTTTAATTGCACGAATATAAATAATACAGACTGCAAGTTTAATCCATACCATGGGAAGAGATTTTTTTAGAAAGGCAACAAATTGATAGAACCCGCAAAAAGAACAACAGTAAAAAAAGAAGGCATCTCACCCCACTTAAACAAGAAAATTAAGTGGAGGATGAGACCCAAAAAACAAAACAAAAAATACACAAAGGCCAAAATGACCCGCGCCTACACTGAACTGTCACATGATGTTATCACAAACATAGAACGAAACAAGGACATTAAGAATCAAACACTAACTCATGCATAAAAACCACATGATATTACAAACTGATGCAATCTGTTATGTCGATAAAGTATTGAATTACACTTGAATACGGTTTAAGAATAGTAGAGACAGTAAGAGAAGAAGCAAAACTTTCACAATTTTCAAATTTTATAAAAAAGAGAGAATGAGGGAGGAAAGAGAGATTGTCAAGCTTAACACCCCTTCACAAGTGAAGGGGTATTTATAGAGATGGAAATCTTTATGATTATTTGAGTTAATTACAAAGATCGTCCTTGTGGTTATTCCCAAATTGCATGTTTCGTCCTATTGCCTCGATAATTACACCAGACGTCCCTGTGGTTGACCCAAATTGGTTGACCAACCCTTTGACCCTAACACCATCTAAATTTTCATTAACTTTCCTTCTCGTCAGGGGAAATTCCATCACTTCATGTACAATAATACCTCAAGGACCATGTTTGCAACATTTTAAACTCAACTATTTCTTTCTAAACGGTTGTGTGTGATCACATCTTAAGCACAGAAAACCAAAAGTCGTTTTCACCAAAAACCGCCCGCCCGATTCATACGAACCCTAATTGCCAATGATTATTCAATATGGTTAGAGGTAAGTGGTTTGTTGATTGTTTTATAAGTGTTTAGTTACTAGTATGCTTTGTTTAAATGATGGTTAGTTTGTTCAAGTATTTTTTAGAACGGCTAGTTTGTTCAAGTATTATGATGTTTAGTTTGTTTAAATGTTGTAATCTTCCATGTAATTAACTTTTTGTCCTTCCTCTGTAATCGACTAGTTTGGTTCTTTGTGTCATTCCTCTGTAATCAACTTGTTTGGTTCTTTTTGTGTATAATAATACTGATAGGTCTTTTATTTTTATGTTATTTGGTTCACTAATAAGTGGGTTTAGCCCTAGTTTTTTTTCCAGTCAATGGCATTGTTTAGTTAGTAACAGTCTCTAGTTATATGCCTTTTTTAGTTAGTAATGGTCTCTGGTTATATGCCTTTGTTTAGTTAGTAATGGTCTCTCGCCTTTGTTTAGTTACTAGTGTGGTAATGGTCTCTTGTTATATGTCTTGTTTGTTCTAGTTGAGTGGTGAGTGTAGAAAAATGCATTCTTGTGATCATTTTGATCCAATTAACCATCTCTTATGTATTGAGTTTTTTCACTATTTATAGATGTCAAAGGAAAGAGAAAGGCAATTATAAAAGGTTAGTTTACAGTAAATTGTTGCAATCTAATATTGGCCCAATTGACTCTCTATTATGTTTGATTTTTTGTTATCATTGTAGATGAAAAGCAAGGGTTAATAGGAATAAAGGAGGTGGATGATCTTGAACAGAAGATAAAGAATTTAAAAGCAATTTTTTCCCACTTAAGAGAAAAAAATCTCAAACAAAAAGGTTAGTCAGTTACGGTTTTTGATTCATTTTATTATGATGTGTTTGAGTATGCTTTTTAATGGTTTAGTCATATCATTTATGTGCCATCACTATCCTTAAACATCTTTGCAGAAGTGGTAGTTATATCAAATGATGACAAATCTTCTGATGATGACAATTCTTCAGATGTTGACACATCTAAGGACTCATAGGATTATCTGTCAGAAGATTCTAGTAAAGATTTGATCAAGTTTCTATTTAGTCGTGATCCTCAATGGAAATTCCCTAAGCAAAGTCATGAAGAAGAGCCAAAACCTGTCACGGTGAAGACTGAGGAAGAAGACCCCTTGCCAATTGATGTCCCTATGCAGACTGAGGAAGAAGACCCATTGCCACTTGATATCGTCTACCACTTCAAGAAATTTCTTCAACTTCTAGGGGTACCAACACAAGAGGTGAAGCACGTTGAGGATTGCTTCAAATTTATACCTACTTCAAGAAATTGCTTCAAGTTTCTTGCTCAAGATATGTCTTTTGGTTGGTTTGTAATAACTCTTTTTACTGATTACTTGTATGTTCTTGGAATGTATGCATTAAACTTTGGATTGTATGCACTGAACTATGCCACTTAGTAATGTATATATACCTTGAAAGGCTTCTTTTGTAATTTTTTACATGTTAGATTAGATGATTGATGTTTTGGAAATGCATAACTTCATTATGCAAATTGAAGTCAAAATGCATAGCATTTGCATTTGCAGTTTGACATTAGAAAGTCAAACTACAAATGCTAAATGACATTTGCATTTGAATGGCATTATGCAATTTGCAGTCAAACCTGCAAATGTCATTTGCATTTGCAGTTTGACATTAGAAAGTCACATTTGAATGGCATTATGCAATTTGCAGTCAAACCTGCAAATGTCATTTGCATTTGCAGTTTGACATTAGAAAGTCAAACTGCAAATGCTAAATGGCATTTGCATTTGAATGGCATTATGCAATTTGTAGTCAAACCTGCAAATGCCATTTGCATTTGAAGTTTGACATTAGAAAGTCAAACTGCAAATGCTAAATGACATTTGCATTTGAATGCCATTATGCAATTTGCAGTCAAACTACAAATGCTAAATGGTATTTGCACTTGAATGCCATTATGCAATTTGCAGTCAAACCCGCAAATGCCATTTGCATTTGAAGTTTGACATTAAAAAGTCATACTGCAAATGCTATATGCCATTTTCATTTGAATGGCATTATGCAATTTTCAGTCAAACCTGCAAATGCCATTTGCATTTGAAGTTTACAGTTTGCACTCTGCAAATCGTATCCAAACACCCGCTTATGCAGTCAAATGTGTTGGGAATTATATTTGAGTTGATAAGACAAAACATATGAAAGATGAAGGACTTAAAAGGCAAAGGAGAAATTCTTTAAAAGATGGAAGATTTTGAAGATTCTGAAGAAAAACTTAAATGATTAAAAGATTTATTAATATCTTTATTTGTTCTTATCCTTTGTAAACATAATATCTCTAGTATATAAAGAGATATAGGTCTTATAGTTTTCTGTGTGTCAAAGATGTAAACACCAGAAAAGTGTGTGTGTGTCTAGGCGTCAAGTCCTCTAAGTGGACGCCTAGGGTTTGTGTGTTTCAGCCTCAAGGATTTTTGATTCCTTGTTATAGGTTAGATAACACGTTCTAGAATTGATCATCTAGAATTGGGGCTTGTAGTAGTCATTGTATAAAGATGATGATGAAACCTTGTTAGGCAATAATGAAGAATATTCTTAATGTTTATTCCGCTGTGCATTCTATTGTTCTTTGTTATTAATTTATCCTAGATATAAGATCTAAACAATCTGAGCTTACAACGATTCTTTAGACTTTCATAAACTGCATTATGAAAATTGTAGTAAAACAACATAGCATTTGCATTTGCAGTTTAACTTTAGATAGTCAAACTAAAAATGCTAAATGGAATTGCATTTGCAGTTTGCAGTTTCTACTCTGCAAAAAACATATCCAAACACTTATGCAGTCAAACTGCATCAAATTGCAGTCAAACTGCATAGCATTTGCATTTGCAGTTTCACTTTAGATAGTCAAACTACAAATGCTAAATGGCATTTTCATTTAAATAGCATTTTCATTTGCAGTTTGCAGTTTCTACTCTACAAAAAAACATATTCAAACACTTATGCAGTCAAACTGCATTATGCAAATTGCAGTCAAACTGCATAGCATTTGCATTTGTAGTTTCACTTTAGATAGTCAAACTGCAAATGCTAAAAGGCATTTGCATTTGAATGGCATTTGCATTTGCAGTTTGAAGTTTCTACTTTACAAAAAACATATCCAAACACTTATGCAGTCAAACTGCATTATGCAAATTGCAGTCAAACTGCATAGCATTTGCATTTACAGTTTGACTTTAGATAGTCAAATTGCAAATGCTAAATAGCATTTGCATTTGAATGGCATTTGCAGTTTGCAGTCAAATGTCATTTGTAGTTTGCAGTCAAATGCATTTAAATGACCATTTGCAAATCATATCCAAAACGGAAATGTAGTTAAAATACAAAATATTATTGAATATGATATTAGATATAAGTCTTATCAGATATTAGATATATCTCTGATAAGCATTCAAAATACAGTGTCAACAACCCAAATGTGATAGTTATACATCAAAATACATATACTAAAGCAAATAAAAGTTTCTAAACATCAAAATACAAGGGTCATGGCTTCCTTTTTCGTGTGGTTGAAGGTAGTAGAGCATTAGGATCATTGGGAGCTCTCAAACCAAGCACACATCCTATCATAGCTATTTTCATGTACCCTCTTGGAGCAGTAGAAGCAGCTTGTGCATTGGAAGTGGATGCAATGGGAACTATTGATCTTGATGTTATGGAAGTGGAAGCAATTGGAGCTCTTGATGTTGTGGGTCTCTCCTTAAACATCCTTATCTCAGTATCAGTGAGTAGATATTTAACATCATTAAACAAGACCACATCTTCATCACCAAAAAAACCTTCATCACTAAAATCTTCTTCATTACTGGATACTTCAACAACCTTTGCCTCCTTAGCCTCTTTTGTCTTCTGTGCCTTTACCAACATATTAAAATCCTCAGAAAGATTTTTGATTCTGTTTTGAAGATCAAAAGCATCAACCAGATCAACACTTGCCTTCTTAGTCCCTTTCTCAGATACCATCAGCTTTGACTTTGCCTTCTCAAGCCTATCTACTATGTTTTGAAGATCATACACTTTTCCCTTCTCCTTATCATTCACTTTTCCCTACCCCTTATCATCTAGAAGTTAATAGGTTAAGACAGGTTAAATCCAAATTGACACTAATCTTAGGCATTAAAACTACATGTATAAAGTCTGACACTAACTTTAGACCATTAGGCTTATAAGGAAACAAATACACTAACCTTTTGCAAGTTTTGCTTCTTCGTTTGCCTTTGCTTTATCTTTGAAGAATGTTTTATATATAATAGGATCTGAGACCATGAATTATCTTCCATGAAATTATATTTCTCATATTTATGCTTCACATACTCCACTACTTCGTCAGTAATTTCAACTTTGCCCCAATCAATGTCTTTCATTTTTGTATCTAACAAAACAACAAATTAGAGCAAACAGAAATTAGGGCAATCATAAATTAGAGATTAGGAAAACAACACACATTTAAAAAGAAGATAAATACTCACTTTAATCAAATGTCAAAGCCAGTGGCAAGAATCAACCGATAGTAGTTGTTGGACAAGAATGATCGATATCACTAAGAGTAAAATGATCCGAGAGTAGTAATGTAAAATGGCGAGAGTAGAAAGAAGGAAATGGGTTTTTGATGTTGCAAACATGGTACTTAGGGTATTATTGTACATGAAGTGATGGAATTGCCCCCGAAGAGAAGGAAAGTTAACGAATATTTGGATGGTGTTATGGTCAAAGGGCTGGTCAACCCATTTGGGTCAACCACAGAGACGTTTGGTGTAATTATCAAGGCAATAGGACGAAACATGCAATTTGGGCATAACCACAAGGACGATCTTTATAATTAACTCTCATTATTTTATCTACCATACCTTTCCTAATTGTGTTAAGTGAGATATTTTTACTTAATCTCACTTAACCTTATTACATTTTATTTTAAACGTAAAATATAAACTAAACAACATACAAAATAAATAAACTACTAAGCATCAATAATTGACAATTTTTATTCCTAACAATCTCCTCCCAAGGGTCGATTATTCTGGGCGTTCCCTTCTTAGCTCGAGTGGTCTTCCATTCACATAGCTTTCCCAGCGTCTTATTTGATCACTAATGACGTCAAATAACGTCACTTTTATAACATCATTTATCCCATGTAAATAACCCATTTTGTATGATTATTGCAAGAATTGTTACTTAATCATTTGTATTTGAGAATTGCAGTAATTATGGAGTACTTGGTGAAGATTAGCAAAAAGGCACGCATTCTGGAGCTTAAACGAAAACATTTGAAGAAATTGACTCTGACATCCTATACGCCGTATCCATCAAGGAAGATACGGCGTATATGTGCCTGCACTTCACAAAAGACCACGAGGATTCAAGATCAATACGCCGTATCCAGAAGGAGTCTATACGCCGTATTTAATTTGAAGAAATAAAATATTCTAGAAGATATCAAACGTGGTCCCTACTCCAAGAAACCCCCGATACGCCGTATCCAAGACTTTTGATACGCCGTATCGACCAAGATCCAAACCCTATAAATAGAAGACCTAAAAACAGGTTTTCAGTGTTCTTGATCATATTTTCGATACCTAAACCACAAAAGTCAATTTTCAAAAGACAAGAAGAGCAGAAAAGGTCAAGCAAAGCTGCTAATTCCATAGGAAACACATTGTAATCTCCTATACTCTAGTAATAGTTCGATTTTTGGTATCATTCATTTAACTCGGTTAGTTTACCTTGGTTAGATTATTACTTTTGTATTGATTATTACGTTTGAGGGCTAATAGCCTTGGGTATTATCCAATATTATGAAGATTTGAATGTTTTGTTTGTTTATCTCGAATACTTAATTTATCATTGATTTCTTGTTTATGTTTATCAATTTATACTTGTTTACGTACTTTTGTATGAGACATATCATTCAACTGGATCTAGTGATACTGACCACGTTAACTAGATGCCGGGATGGCTCTCCATATAGTGATTTATATATCTAGACAAATAGGATCACAAATAATTACCCATCTTCGCCTTTAGATTATTGAGTTTAGTTGGACCGGCAGGTGACCCTTGGGATCAACGAGTACGTTCTTAATCAATTGGTAAAGACTTGGACAGTGGACTACTAGTATATAAATTGCCATTAAGCAGTAAGTGGTAAAGTCTCTATGAGCTAGGGTTTAACAAGATCACCATTTCTTTAACCCCTAAGATAGATTATAATCAGCAAATAGGATGCTTTATGCGGATGCGTTTAATTATGACAGAATTCTACGTGTCTAGGTCTTAGGAAGAAGTAATGCCTAAGTCTTAAGAATGATATGCCATCTCGAGATAAGTATTCATTGCACTAAATAAACAAACCAACATTCTAATTGGATTAATCATGGTTAATACAGTTTTCTTATATTTGGCTAGACCGCTCTTCTATCTTTTATTTGTTTTCTTGCATGTGTTATTGTGTCTTAAGTAGATCTAAGTCACCACAAACCTGTGCCAGTCTCTCAGGCTGACAACCCCTCTTTATCTGTTAGAATTAGGATTAACATAAGTTTAGCATAGGTTTAACATAGAATAGAATTAACATAGTATAAATTAACTTAGTTTAGTTAATCAAAATATTGATAAAATAAAAGATTAGTTCTCGCTCTTAGTGATCGACACCCTACTTACCACGAAACTCCATCTGACCGGGTACACTGCCCGTTAAAGTGTTGTTTTAGGTAAATCGGCAAAATATAAATTTAAAACTTGAAAACATAAATAACACCTACACGACGACACAATCAAGTTTTTGGCTCCGTTGCCGGGTAGTAAAATTTTAATCTTGACTTTTATTTAATATTTTGGTTTTTAGCATTAGATTAGATCTAACCCTTAGGATTAGTGTAATTTAGATTAATTAGTGTAATTTAGATTAATGTAAAATTCTGTATATTAGCTTTTAATTGTCTGCTTAATTTAATTGTGTGTTTATTTATGTTTAATTGTTTTTTAATACACTGTTCTGGTCAATAACCTGATACGGCGTATCCACTACAATTTAATACGACATATCTAAATTTCTTTGCTAATACAGCGTATATATTTAAAAGATTGATACGGCGTATTCAAATCAATTGAATACGGCGTATCGACCGTCTGATACAGTAACAAAGAAGTTTTTCATACTCGAACTTAAAGCTTAAAATTTTATACACGCCTTTTTCTAACTAGTTCTACTGATAATTTTCTGGTTATTTTCAGTAACAATGACAAAGGTAATTAAGGAGGAGTTTGAGTAACTTGAATCTCTTAAGATCGGTGATTATTTGTTCGATTGTAATACATCACTTGAAATTTTTTACGAAGAGTTCAACCGGATAAGCAGAATGGGTGATGATTTGTTTACCAATGAGGTTGGAATTTCTAGACTTGCTAACATTCCATGTGACTTAAATGAAGAAGATGATTCGGAACAACAAATGAAACATGGATCTGGTGATGATATAGAGTATGATCCATCTAGTGTCGAATTTACTGAATGGTATTTGACTTGGAGACATCTATGTGCAGGGCTAGAGGAGATGATGAAGTTATACGAAGAATGCACTATGGATTTATTGGGCTAGAGGAGATGATGAAGTTAAACTCACTGATGAAGAATCCTTCAACTCTGATGATGAAGATGAAGTTTCTGAAATCTTTAGGATCGACACTAATGTATTTGACTTCGAGACACCTATGTGTAGGGCCTTCAAGGAGTTTAATTATCTTTTACAAATCGATCCAGATGTGCTTACCAAAAATATTGAGGGGTTTAAAATATACAAAGATTATAAGGATGACTGGATTTATGAATGGAATGAAGTTGTGCCATGGGTGCATGAAAGACCATGGACGGATAATGAAGTATGGGAAGAACCCACTCCAGTTAGACATCATTGTGAGCCTTTCAATTATAAAAATAGATGTTCGGCTACCTGTAGCTGGAAAGATGATGGATATTGTAATGGAGGGAACTTTCTCGGAGCCTACATAGATGGAAACACACTCCGTTATCAAGATTTAGAATGATACGAAGCTTTGAAGGATGGCGAACTCAAAGAACAAGCTTTAAAAAATAAAGCCATCATGGAAGGGATAATTAACGAAGATGATGAATCGAGTAATGAAGGTTGGAAAATATGGGAGAACTTTAAGGATACCAACCGTGATCAAGAAGATAGAGAATATGAGATGGAACATGAAGATGAAAAAAGATGTGAATTATTTGATGATCAAGAGCGGCCGGTTTGCAATATCAGAAGATTCGAGATGATCAAGTATTTATTCATGGATAAGGAAGAGTATGTTGCTTTAAAAGAAAATGAATACGATGATTTAACGAGTACAAGCAAAGAAGCAATCCGCACGTACCAAGAAATCTTTCGTAGGATGTGTTGGGATTCTGAATCTTCTACAGATTAATACTGCTGGATCAAGATTAATACTGCTAGTGAAGACTTAATGCTATTAATAAAGATTGAAGAAATAAGTCTAAGTCTTTAGTACTGCTAGTTTTATAGTTAGTACTGCAAGTACAATGTTAGTACTGCCAGTAATAGTTAGTACTGTTAGTTAGTATTAGTACTACTAGTGTATTGTATTAGTACTGCTTATGAGATATGCATGAGATATCTTAGGAAAGGATATGCATGATCTTTATACGCATTTTGTAAAGCCCATTAGGGTTTTCTTGGTGTATAAAAGGAACCCTAGTCATAGTTAGTCATATAAAGATCAATATAGTTCTACACAGATCAATAAAGATCGATTAGCAATCATAGTCTTTGTAATCTGTAACCTAGGCAGATTCAAGTGATAATATAAAGTTTCTGCATAATCAATAGTGTTTAGTCATTGTTTAACCATTGTTGCTTTAGATTTATCTAGAGTAACAAATCCTTTACAAGCTAAAGGTTAAAGATCCATTCCATAAGGGATCTAATAGTACTTTTAGATATGTTATGATGCATAGATGAATGTTGTATGGTGTGTTATCTATAAATCATGAGCTTAAATTTTCGAAAGTAAATGAAGGGGTGTTTGGTTCGTTCGAATATAAGAAAAAAGGGGAGTAAGGGTTTATCATTTTTATGTCGTGGTTGTGATGGTTGAAAA
>BQNB010030488.1:0-13507 GCA_026074375.1 Tanacetum coccineum
AGCGGAAAAGGAGGCTGAAACCGCGGAGGTTGTCCGTCTTCGTGACCAAGTTTCTTTACTATCCGGGGAGAAGTCTGCTTTGACTGCGGAGGTGTTAGCTCTTAAGGTCACCATTACTCAAAAAGATCATGACATCTCCTTGCTTGACTCCCGTGCCACTCATCTTGAATCCGCCCTGAATGATGCCCAGGCGACCTGTACCAAGGCCGGGACTAAGATTACTTCATTGGCGTCTGAGCGTGATAGGCTTGCTTCTAAGGTATGTCCGCACCTTTTATTCCGCATGCTGCAACTTCCCCTTGCAGAAAAGACGTAGTCACCCTGTACATTTCGTCCATTGACCTCGAAATTTTCTCGTATAAACGCTTGATCAGCTCAGGGTGGGTTATACCGTGCATGAATCCGAAGATCTTCATGCATTCCGGCGCTCCTACCACATCCAGGATTTTTGCTTTGTATCTTTTCATAAAGTCCTCTGTGGATTCTCCATCTCTTTGCTTGATATGATGTATCTCCACCGGATCCTTGATGTGTTTTGTTTGTTGGAGATAATTTTTCCTGAATGCTGTTCTCAAATCTTCATAACTGTCAATGGATTCCCTTGGGAGTTTGTCGAACCAGACTCTAGCATTTCCGGTGATCGTTGAATTGAACATGTGACACCATGTTGGCATTGCCCATCTCTCTGTCTTTGCCGCGGCCTGAAATAGCTTTAATGATCTTTCGGGTCCCCGATTCCATCATATGTCTTAACGTGGTTGGGCATCCTTATCCTTGGGAAATTGAAATGCCGGATACGAGGTGTGAAAGGGTTTATTTCCTCGCATGTCCAAGGCTGAGAGAGATCATCTTCGTGGGTGTTTGACCTGTGTCTTCTTGATTTGGACTTCCAGTGACCTCCCTCACTGTCTTCACTCTCTGAATATCCGCTAGTTTCCCGGGATGACGTGCCCCTATGATGATGCTCTCTTGGTTGCACCTCGATTTCCTTTTCGTGGGAACTCTGGTGGCGGCTATCAGAATTCTTTTCCTCCTAGCCTATTGAACACACCACCCTCCTTGAAGACACTGGCAACCGGTGTTGGGCTTTGGGAATGCCTATTTTCATACCTCCTTCTTGGCTTTGTTCTGGCAGTTGGCGTCTTGGATTCGGAGTAGTGCGACTCTTCATGATTTCTTCTGGTCTCGTTGCCGTAGAGTAGGCGTGCCTTTACCGCATTAAGCTTATCTTGCCGCTCTTTTTCTTTTTGCATCTTTTCGGCAATGAGTGGCAAGAGTTGTTGGTAGTTTTTATCGCACAATTCTCTTAGGACCTCGTCAGGCGTAGGCTCTTCGAGATGTTGTGGGCCACTTCTTCCCCTAGTGTTCCGTACGGTGGACGTGGGAACGGTTGGGGTGTGTTGTTCGTGACTGCTCATGATGAGTATTTTAGAAAACGTGGTTACGTTCTGGTCCCACGGATGGCGCCACTTGTTAGTACAAAATTGGAGTAGGGGTTAGAATATAACTCAAATTATACGTCGGGTCGAGTTCCCGAATGATTTGAGCGTTAAATCTTGTACTAAAGCAATAGAAGTGATGATTTCCTGCACAATCAAATAAATCGTTAGTCTTACCGTGGGGACGGACCTCACGGTTAGACTCCGGCGTAAGAGTAAGTAAACATGTAGAGAGAGAAAGTATGTGTATGTAGAGTGAGAAAATCATACTTTTCATTGTGTCAGAAGGTCCCTTTTTATAAGCGAACGAAATATTAGGGTTTCCTAATATTTCGTTTGTTTAGTTAGTGGCCAGAGTGGGTCCCTTGTCGGGGAAGGTTCCGTAATAACCGTGTGTACGGACGCGTGTGCTTTCCGTGGACGGAAGTATCATATAGTTAGGTCCGCGTCCGTTTTGCTGTGTCCGGGCCGTGACCAATGCATAATTGGGTTTAGTTTTGGCCCATGACTTTTAAGTTGGGCCCAAAAGCCAAAGTGATAGTGTGACCTAAGCGCGGAAGCTTGGTATGCCTACTATACATCATCAAGTGTATATATAAATAGTTGGTACGTGAGGATGTCAATGCATCGCAAATCCTAAAAAGGATATGCTATTTCAGGTAAAAATATGCAACATTTACTAGACTGGTTTTAATTTTACTATAATCAAATGATTCCCTGATTTTTTGTAAGCTAAGTGTAGAAAATAATTATGAATCGCAATCAATCAAGATATACAAGATAAAGTAACCCTTTGGATACGTGGCATACATTATATCATTAGAATAGACATATATATTAGGTTATAAGGGAATATTTGACATTTGATAGTACAGCATAAGCCTCTTATTACACAAGTAACTTGCCATCTACGCGTCTCTTCTATTTTTCCACAACTCTACTTTCCACCATTGTTGATTTCTTCAAGCTTTTCATCTTTAGCATACGTTCGCACATCGTTTTCTTCCTTTTTAGGGTTTTTCAAAATTCAGGTTAGCATTTCCCTTCACTCGAACTCCCGAAATGGCTAATTTTTTTGCTAAATATTCTATTATGACCCAAGAGATGGTAGATAGATTTTGTAAAAGCTTTTGTATTCCAGCTGAGGTTCATCCCACTACTCCGGGGCGTGATAAAACTATTGCCCAGTTTCCAGCCAGTAAAGTAGGCGTATATACTAGGATTTTTGACGTTTGTGGTTATAGGATTCCGTTTACAATGTTTTTTATGGCCATCCTTAAATACTTCTGTGTGTATATTTCTCAATTATCGCCTTTTGGCGCGGCCCGGGTGTCCCATTTTGAAGTTCTGACACGTGTACTCGACCTTTCCCCCTCAGTGACCATGTTTCGCGCTTTCTACACCCGTACGGTTAGTGACGGGTTATTTTCCTTTGCTAAACATTCTACTTCTGCTCCGTCTTGTTTTCCAAAACCCCCGGATTCCATAAAAAATTGGGCGGACCACTTTTTCTGGGTTGACTCTTACGTATTTCCCATCTCCGTCCTTTTATATAAGGGAGGTGTCCTAGAAAAGGACCCAACTCCCCATCTTACTGCTCTTCAAGAGTAGACCGTTAAACTTCTTGAAAGCCATAAGGCTCCTTTCCGCCGATATTCGGAGTGCTTCTTATGCCTTGTGGGTTTGAGCCAGTACTATCCTTTTGACGACAATTCTTATCTGGCTTTTGAGCGTCCTGGCGGAATGGGTGGGTGTTTTTTCCTTTTAGTAGTGGTACTTTTGTATTATAAAGCCTGATTGCTTGATGTTTATTTTGCAGATATGGGCTTGTTGGATTTTATTAAGACTGCTGACCCTCGTAAGGTCCGGGTGGTGGAGGTTCAGAAGGGAGATGATCAGGTGACATTGCTAGAGAGTACCTGACATTGCTTCATGCCCCTGGTGACTCCTGCGGCTGGGGGTAGTGGTTCTGTTACGGCCACGAAGATCCTTGCTCCGACTGAGAGAGGGCAAGAAAGTGTTGCTGAAGAGGATGCTTATCTGGAGTTAGCAGACCCGGGTGAGGGTACGGCCATGGTGAGGCAGAGTAATGAGGAGGTTGTTACGAAGCAACCTAAAAACATTAAGAAGAAAAGACTGACAAAGCAGAGCGATGTTCTCCCTGCTAAGAAGTTGGGGACGGATCACCCTTCCCTTGCATCAAGGTATCCCGAAGGTAAAAACCCTTACTGGTTTAGAGCAGATTATGCTGACAGGCTCTCGTTTGTTGGCCCGGGAACAGTCTGCTACTCCCTCTATTGCTCCTCCTCAAGAAAGTGAAAGCTTTGTGAATTTACCTACCCAAGCGAGCCTCCAGATCCGCACTACTGTGGGGAGGTATGTATATGCATCCTTAAGTGCTTTCTGAATTTCCGCAACTTTTCCTAATCGTTGATTTTTTTGTTTATCCTTACAACTCTAGCACTTGATGCTCCGTAGATACTGCCAACAGCCACCAAACAACCTCCACCAAGGACAAAGCTCAGCCGCGGATGTTAATCCAATTTTTGGCTGGTCCTTCCTAGCTTGAGGAGTCGGAAGGGTCTGATGATTCTTTCTATGAGCTCGCTACTCTAGATCCTTCTGAGGCAAAGCATTGGTATGTTCCTAGGTGGGACATTACTAATGATTCGTTGTTGGACGATGGCTTTTCCTGCCATACCCTGGTGGACCGCGTTGCTCCCCCCGCCTTCTTCTCTGCTCTCCGTTCCATGGACTGTGATCAATTATATACGGAGTTTAATGTAGGGGCGGCACGGCAAATATGCCTTGGGTCGGAGGTGAGGTCCCGTGCGGAGCATGAGTTAGAGCTTAAGGAAAAACTCAATGCTAAGTATGCTGCACGTGGTAAGTTATTGGAGAAAAAAGACTCGGAGATCCTCAGGTTAAAGTCTCAGTTGGCAGAAAAAGAGGCTAAAACCGCAGAGGTTGTCCGTCTCCGTAACCAAGTTTCTTCACTATCCGGGGAGAAGTCTGCTTTGACTGCGGAGGTGTCAGCTCTTAAGGTCACCATTACTCAGAAAGATCATGACATCTCCTTGCTTGACTCTCGTGCCACTCATCTTGAGTCCGCCCTGAATGATGCCCAGGTGGCCTGTACTGAGGCCGGGACAAAGATTACTTTATTGGCGTCTGAGCATGATAGGCTTGCTTAATAGGTATGTCCTGCACCTGTAATTCCGCACGATATGTATTATTTATTATTTATATATATATAATAAATATATATATATATAATATATATATATATTACAAGCATTCCGTGCTTTTGCAGGTTTCTTCTCTGCGTGTTGGTTTTAAGGATTTGAAGGAAAAAATGGAAATTCAGCAAGAAGAGCAGGCTCGGGAACTGTACAACCGTGTGGCCGAGCTTGAGGCACACGTGATGGATGTCTCCGGCCGTCTGGAGGGGGAATTTTGTCCCACATACTGACTCTTTTGGCCAGAAGGAGGTGGCTCCTGACCCAATGAATACGAACTTGCTCTCCTTAAGTATTGAAATCTTCAAGTAACCAGTGCATTCTTGTTATGCTTTGGGCCGGGCCGTTGATTTTGGCATGCAAGAAGGTTTAGAGGCCGGTCATGAGCATGGGGTTTCCGGGAGGAGTCTTTCCGTAGTTGATGCTTATAACCTAGAGGTTGCCAGCGCAGATTATGTTAATACGGTTAAAGCCCTTGAAGACGCACACTTCCCCTTGTGGTATCTGTTGAAATCCAAAAAAAAAAGGGGCATGCCAGGTATGGATGACGTTTCTTGATGCTTTTCTCTAAAGGACGGAGCCCTTCGCTAACATCCGGAAGCTGCTTCCTTACAATCGTGCATTGAGCAGCTTTCTATTCCCATTCATCATGCCGGTGATAAAACGGCCATCGGGGAGACCTCCCTATCTTTTGCATTGATGAATGTGCATGCTCGTGCGGAGGGTGCCAAGAAAGCATGCCGCTGCTCTTCCTCCCCAACAAGATGGAGATAGTCTCCGCGCCCTTGTCTTCCCAGACTTGGGTGGGTGAAGCTAGTATTTCCGCGGCCCCTCTCTCCGTTGAGGATTATGCTGAAGAAGACACAGATGAAGCCTTGGGAAGTGTTGTTGCCGCCCCCCATCTTGAGCGTTTTTGCCTTTAGTTTTATTTCCATGCCATGACCGCATGTGGTCTGCTGTTGTATATTGAACAGTTGGATCTTTTTTCTTTTTTGTATGTCGTGGCCGTATGTAGCTATTTTTGTTTGCGGCCTTTATGTAATATGAATATTTGCTTTCTTACCGTGGCCGGTGTTTGGGCCTTTTGTTGAGTTTTAGTTTTATTATGTTAAACATGTTTCTTAGGTGGATGCTGGTGCGTCCGTCTTTATTATAACAAGGATGTTTTTCACAGGTTATAATATCGCTACCTTTTGTTATTACTGTTTTACGTTCGTAATAGATAGTCTTGTGAATATTTGTGGGTTATTCTCCTGGTGTCGGGTTTGCAATACCTCTTATACACCCAAGCTAATTTTGAGGTTGCTCAACCTTTTATTATCCGGGATAATATTATTGTGGAGCGTGGCTCCTTGCGTGCGCGTCTTAATAACAGTTGATATAACTTTGCAAAGTAATAATAATTTTAGGACTTTAAAATTGTTGAGGGTAGCTAATTCCCACTTTTTCATTAATATTCAAAAGACATTACAAAATATAGAGAAATTAACATACTGCCCTCCGGAGTATCATACGTGCCGAGCGGGTACTTACACTCCATGTATATAACATTTTTAAGATTACAGATGTTCCATGTTCGTGGAAGTTCATTTCCTTTTTTATCCTTAAGCTTGTAGGCTCCCTTTCTTAATGACTCTGTAACTTCGTATGGTCCTTCCCATTTAGGGCCAAGTTTTCCTCCATCCTTGGTGTGGCTTGCATCATTGCTACGGTAGACCATTTCCCTCGGCCTGAAGCTTGTGCTTCAAACTTTAGAGTTGTAGTACTTTTCCATCTTAGCTTTACTTTTCGCCTCTTGAATTGCTGCTTGTTCTCTTTTTTCTTCTATGAGGTCCAAGTTTATTCCCAGGGCTTCGTCATTCTTTGTCAGGTCCAATTCCGCAGTCCGGAGTGTTGGCATGCCTATCTCTGCTGGTATGACTGCTTCCGTGCCGTATGTAAGTGAAAACGGAGTCTCTCCATTGCTTGATTTGATCATGGTAATGGTGTGCCCAAGAGTGTAAGAGTACCTCCTATCAATCCTTGCTTCTTTCATCCAATCGAGCTTTGATTCCCTCTCCCAGACTCCTGTTTGCCCTTTCGACCAAGCCATTTGCTTATGGGTGCTTCATGGAGGCAAAACACTAGCGAATACCCCCCCCCAATTATAGTTTTTCGCACCAGTCTTTGAATGGGTTGTCACGAAACTGCTTTCCATTATCGGATACTATTTCCCCTGGTAGGCCAAACCTGCAAACAATGTTGTCCCATACGAACTTCTTCACTTGATTGCCTGTGATAGTTGCGACGGGCTTTACTTCAATCCATTTGGTGAAGTAGTCAATAGCTACGATTAAAAACTTGACTTTGCCTGGTCCCTCCAGGAAGGGTCCGACTATGTCGATCCCCCATTTATAGAATGGCCACAGAGACGTAATGGGGGTTAAGTTTTGTTGCGGATTTCTCGGAATGGGACGATTGGACCTATGGAACATTGCATTCCCTTATTAGTTTCCGCGCATCCGTATGCATTGTTAGCCAGTAATATCCCGTCTGGATGGCCTTGGCCACCACGGATATAGGACCGGAGTGCATGCTACAGGATCCTTCGTGTATTTCTCTAAGGACGTAGTTTGCTTGAAGAGGTCCAACGCACCGGAGCCACGGTCCCAAGAAAGATTTCTTGTATAAAGTTCCATTGATAATGGTGTACCGGGATGCCTTGCGGCATACCACCCTGGCTTTCTTTTTGTCTTCCGGAAGGATTTCCTTTGTAAGGTATTCATATATGGGTGTCATCCATGTTTTCTCTTCCTCCTCCACTATAGCGAGGACTTCCCTCTCATGTACTGCTTTTTTTCTTTAATTCTTCCACAAGTACTTGCTTACTGAGGTGTGCGAAACTTGTAGACGCAATCTTGCTTAGGGCATCCGCCTTTTTGTTCTCGCTCCGCGATACTTGTTTGATGGAGAATTCCTTGAAGTTACATGCGAGCGTTTTTACTTTTTTCATGTACTAAACCATACCTGACTCTTTTGCTACGATACGAAGCACATTGACCTGGTTTTGCTAACAAGGAGAGTTAAATTCGCTTGAAGGTTTTTTACACCCATTTGTTCTGCAATCCGGAGACCGGCTATTAATGCTTCATATTCAACTTCATTGTTGGTAGCCTCAAACCTAAACCTCATGGCATACGTGAATTCAACTCCTTCCAGATTTGTCCAAACAGCCCGCCATAGAACCATCTATACAGGATGACCCGTCTGTAAACAAAGTCCATGGTTTCGGTAATTCTTCTGGCTCTGCCATGAGTTCGTCCGGGGATTCTTCATCCAGTCGCTCTACGATAAAATCTGCCAATATTTGCCCTTTTATCGATGTCCTTGGCCTGTATTGGATGTCATATCCTTCCAGCTCAAATTTCTACTTTAGCATCCTCCCGATGATTTCTGATTTTGACAATAATTTGCTTTAAATCGATGATCCGTAATAACAACAATGTATTGCCACACCTGGTAATACCTTTTTTAGCCGTCTGCTTGCGCTGACTAAGGCTAATACCAATTTTTCCATGGGGGTGTAGTTGACCTCTAGCCCTCGTAGGGCACAGCTTACAAAGTACACTGGCAATTGCTTGCCTCCCCTTTCGGTCATTAAGACTGCGCTGATAGCTTCCTTGGCCGCGGCTAGGTATATGATTAGCTCCTCCTATTATCCAATGGTTCATCAGCATTGAAGTTCCGCTATGAGTTTTCTTCATCAGTATGAAGGCTACATAGGAGCTTCCAGATGTCATTGAAATCACTTTCTTGTGCACTCGTTCAGGGTTTTGAAGAACGCGATGATTTCTTCAGCTGATTTTACAGAGAAATCTTTAAACATGCGAGTTTCACCGTTCATCTTGTGTACGTCCTTAAGGCATCCCAGAGACGGTAGGCTAAGGACTGCATCTGCTTTATCTGGGCATACTTTCAGTCCTTCAGTGTTTACTTTGTAGCCCAAAAACATCCCCTCCTGCATTCCAAAGGTGCACTTTTTTTGGTTAGCTTCAAAATTTATTTCCAAAGAGTTTTTGAATGTTTCTGCTCATGTCTCGATGATAATTCCTCTTTTCCGTATGGCTTTTTATGACCAAGTCGTCGACATATACTTCAGGTTACGTCTGATCTAATTTTGGAATGCCCTATCTACTAAGCATTGATAGGTTGCCCCAGCATTCTTTAGGCCGAATGGCATCTTTATGTAACAGAATATCCCTTGGCTCGTGATGAATGCTGTCTTCTTCATCCACCTTGCATTTTGATTTGTGGACCCCTTGTTATGCGTCTAGGAAGCACTTAAAAAGGTATCCGCAGAGAGACTCTACTTTCCAATCTATCTTCGGCAAGGGATAACCGTCCCGAGGACATGCTTTATTTAGATCTTTGAAATCCACACACATTCGCCAACTCCAATCATGTTTCTTGACCATGATCGGGTTGGATAGCCAGCTGTGGTAGTGGACTTCTTTCATGATTTTGGCATATACCAATTTTTCCACTTCCTCCGGAACCTTTATTTCTTTCCGGCGCTTGCCCCCTTTTCTTTTGTCTGACAGGTGGGCATCCCTCTCGGATATTTAGGCGGTGCTCCGCCATGTGCCGCGGGACACCCGTCATATCTGCTGGTTTCCAGGCAAAAATATTTAGGTTTTGCTTGAGCAAAGCACATAGTTCTTTGCGTCCTTTTTCTGTTAGGGTAGACCCTATGGCTATTGTTTGCTAGGGTATTCAGGATGAATGGCCACTTTTATTTTCGCCTCCAACACCTGATTGACTTGATTGGTCCACGGGTGTGTGTGCAAGGTTCCGGAAGATCATTTGCACATTCCATCGGGATGGCTCTGCTGCTTCGTATTGTTATCATTCCTTTTTTTACTGGGAATTTTAACATTTCGTGTGCCGTGGATGGTATGGCACAGATCTTTCTTATGCCTGTTCTGCCTATTATTCCATTATGTTGAGATGGTGACCTGATAACTATGAAGTTCATCCATGCGGAAGTGGAATGATCTTCGTCTCCTATCTTTAACTAGCAGGGAAATCTGGCCTATCTGCCAATGGTTTCTCCACGTGATCCTATGAGTGATGTGGTAGCTGGGATCATCTGGCTTCTTACTTCTGGCCGGAGTCTGACGAAGCAATGTTCATATAGAACTTCTGAGGACGCACCTCCGTCCACGTATATCCGGTGTACGAAGTGCCCTCCTATTTCAGCTTTGATGATCATTGGTCCTTCCATTCTGTCTTATTCTCCTAAAGACGGAAAAGAGATTGTTGTCTCCGGAGAGAAACTCTGGGTGACCCTTTACTTTGCTACCCTCTCCCATGGTTGAATCATCAAGATGGCTAGGGGCTTATCTTTTTCGGCCGTTTCCCCCTTCTTTTGTGCCTTTGGCTTGTCGCTCTGCTTTAATTCTTTGATGAATTGCGACAATTTGCCTGACTTGATCATCTCGTCTATCTGTTTCCCTCAGCTGCATGCATTCATCCGTGCTATGCCCTGTATCCGCGTGGAATTCACAATATTTGTTCGGATCCCTTTTTTCTGCAGGAGTTACCATTGGTGGCGGAGCTTTAAATTTTCCTTTTTCTAGAGCGAAAATTTCTTTCAGGGTTTTCGTAAGGAGTGAAAACCTATCTGGCTTCTGATCCGATCTTTGCTTATTTTTGAATCCCTTTTTAAAGTTTGGCTTGTTTCCTCCTTCTGGCTGTTTCTACGGCGCGGGTGCTTTTTTTTTTGTTTTTTTTTTTTTTTTTTTTTTTTTTTTAGATTTTATTTTTTGTTTTTTTGTTTTTTTATTTTTTTTCCAACTATGCTGAATGCGGCAACCTCCCCTTGCATGAAAAGGACTGTCCCCCTGTACATTTCGTCCATTGACCTCGAAATTTTCTCATAATAAACGCTTGATCAGCTCGGGGTGGGTTATACCGTGCATGAATCCGAAGATCTTCATGCATTCCGAGCTCCTTCCACATCTAGGATTTCTGCTTTGTATCTTTCCATAAAGTCCTCCGTGGATTCTCCACCTCTTTGCTTGATATGATGTATCTCCACCCGATCCTTGATGTTTTTGTTTTGTTGGAGATAATTTTCCTAAATGGGCGGTTCTCTCATCTTCAAAGCTGTCAATGGATTCCCTTAGGAGTTTGTCGAACCAGACTCTAGCATTTCCGATGAGCGTTGAGTTAAACATGTGACACCATGTTGGCATTGCCCACCTCTCTGTCTTTTCTGCGGCCTGGAATAGCTTTAAATGATCTTTCGGATCCCCGCTTCCATCATATGTCTTGACGTGGCTGGGTATCCTTGTCCTTGGGAAATTGAAATACCGGATACGAGGTGTGAAAGGGTTTCTTTCCTCACATGTCCAAGGCTGAGAGTGATCATCTTCGTGGGTGTTTGACCTGTATCTTCTTGATTTGGACTTCCAATGACCTCCCTCACTGTCTTCACTCTCCGAATATCCACTAGTTTCCTAGGATGACGTGCCCCTATGATGATGCTCTCTTGGTTGCACCTCGATTTCCTTTTCGTGGGAACTTGGTGCAGCATTAGATCATGCAGATGCACTCCATCGTTTCTTTCCTCCTAGCCTATTGAAAACACCACCCTCCTTCCGCGGCCTGGGCCTAGGTGAAGGAGGTCTGTTTTGTTTGAGACTTTTGAAGACACTAGCAACCGGTGTCGGGCTTTGGGAACGCCTATTTTCATGCCTCCTTTTTGGCTTTGTTCTGGCAGTTGGGGTCTTGGATTCGGAGTAATGCGACTCTTCTTGATTTCTTTGATTTTTTCCAGTCTCGTTGCCATAGAGTAGGCGTGCCTTTACCGTATTAAGCTTATCTTGCTGCTCTTTTTCTTTTGCATTTTTTTCGGCAATGAGTGACAAGAGTTGGTGGTAGTCTTTTGTAGCATTCTCTTAGGACCTCGTCAGGCGTAGGCTCTTCGAGACCTTGTGGGCCACTTCTTCCCCCAGTGTTCTGTACGGCGGACGTGGGAACGGTTGGGGTGTGTTGTTCGTGAGTGCTCATGATGAGTATTTTAGAAAACGTGGTTACGTTGCGGTCCCACGGATGGCGCCACTTGTTAGTACAAAATAAGTGTAGGGTTTAGAATAGGACTCAAATTATACGTCGGGTCGAGTTCCCGAATGATTTGAGCATTAGATCTTGTACTAGAGCAAGAGAAGTGATGATTTCATGCACAATCAAATAAACCGTTAGTCTTACCGTGGGGACGGACCCCACGGTTAGACTCCGGCGTGAAAGTAAGTAAACATGTAGAGAGAGAAAGTATGTGTATGTAGAGTGAGAAAATCATACCGTTCATTGTGTCAGAAGGTCCCTTTTTATAAGCGAACGAAATATTAGGGTTTCCTAATATTTCGTTTGTTTAGTTAGTGGCCAGAGTGGGTCCCTTGTCGGGCAAGGTTCCGTAATAACCGTGTGTACGGACGCGTGTGCTTTCCGTGGACGGAAGTATCCTATAGTTAGGTCCGCGTCTGTTTTGCTGTGTCCGGGCCGTGACCAATGCAGGATTGGGTTTAGTTTCGGCCCATGACTGCTAAGTTGGGCCCAGAAGCCCAAGTGATAGTGTGGCCCAAGCCCGGAGGCTTGGTATGCCTACTATACATCATCATTAGTTGTTAATGTTAGTTGTTAAGTTGTAATTACAAAATATAAATGACATAAATATCCATATATTCTTAATAAGCTAAAAATTGGTGAACATGTCTTGTTAATATGTCCTTTTACACCATATAATATATATTCTGAATTTACCCATAAACTTAAAGTATATATGAACTCAAGAATACAAATCAAATGGTTAACATTCCAATGGGCATATAAAATATGCAAGTAATAGCAACCATGAGTAGCATCATACTAAGGTCAAGAAACATTATTACAGTTAGGAGTTCGAGCTTGCAATGTATATTGGTTTATATGTTATGAGGGTATACGAATTAAACTACAAATTAAGTTATCATATGCAAAATCTATTTAGTTCTTTTAAATAACACTACTATTTTGCTTTCTGAAACACTGGTGAAAACACGAGGTTGCAATTGAAATATGGCAAACAAATTATGTACGTGTTTTTATTTTGTTAAAAGGTATATTGGTAATATTAAATCTTAACAGCTCTAGAAAATCTAAAACGCTCCCTAAACCAACGTTTCATTTTGAAGCTATTAGTTCAAAGAAAAAGCTTGCAACCTCTCGAGATATTTGATAGTGGCGGTATCCACTCATATGGCCATGTTTTATTCGGAGGAATAAAATAAAAATGTCTTTCGGAGAGATGGCTGAGTGGTTGAAAGCCCTGGTCTTGAAAACTGGTATAGTTTACTATCGAGGGTTTGCCTCTGTCATTCTATGAGTCTCTTCCCTTTTGCGTATGGCATCGCCACTCCCTTTGGCAGCATCCACTAGTTCGGAACTTAATTTGAAAGCCATATTTTGACCCAAACGTTTTCTGGATGCCTATTCAACTGTTTAATTTGGAGGGAACTTATTTTTAAAATAAAAAGCTTGCAGCTCTAAAAAAGCTCCAAAAAAATTCCTTCCAAACAGGCCAATTACGTATACCTAACAATACGTATTGAACAAAAGGAAACTAATCATATTGTATTATTAACTCTGCAACTAATAAGTATACCTAACAATACGTATTGAACAAAAGGAAACTAATCATATTGTTACCCAATTACGTACTGTATATAGGAACATTTTCATTCTATTTAAACATGATAATTATATGTTAATTATTCCAATGGCTTTTTATAAAAAAGATAGTGTTCATGA
>BQNB010030488.1:15085-52821 GCA_026074375.1 Tanacetum coccineum
CATATTGTTAATCGACAACGGATTAATTTAGAATAATAACTATTATTATTCATGGATTTAAACATGCAAATATAGGACACAATTTAAGATAAAATAACAAAAATACCAAGTGTCATTATCATAAAATAAATTATTCAAACATCCCTTTAGATAAAGCCTTCGTAAAAGGATCAACCAGATGGTCATCTGTGTAGACTTTAAGGAATCTTATTTCGCCTAGTGCAATACTCTCGCGAACATAATGATATCTCCTATGGTAGTGTATGGCGCCTTTCTGAACTCCCGGTTCGTTAGCAAAATGAAGTGCGGCTGAATTATCGCAAAACATTCTAATAGGTTCGTTTATTGTTGGTACTATACCAAGCCCTAAAATAAACTTCCTAATCCAAACAGCTTCCATCACAAGCTTTTTGAAGGCAGCTATGTATTCCAACTTCCTGTAGCAGACCATTGCAGTAGTACTTTTGTGTTTGATCACTACCACTCTACTGCGCCTCCAGTTAAAATGAAGACATATCCTTTTTGAAGATTTTGTAACATCTTATCAGTCTCACTCCCCAGCTCGCAATAGCAATCAACCGAATTTCAACTTCCGGATTTCCACCATAAACCAAGAACATATCTTTAGTATTTCTTAAATACTAAGAAATATTTTTTTCAATCACAGTCGTGAAGTTTACTAGATTCTGTTGAAAACGACTTGTTATATTTTGTGCAAATGCAACATCAAGTCTAGTGCATCTTACAACATACATAATGGAACCCACAGCCGAAACATAAGGTCTCATGTATGCATACGCATCACTCTTTAGGTGTTGAAGCACCTTGTTTTTTTGTTAAGTTCAAGTCTTCTTGCATGGGATCTGACCACGTTTGGATTATCCATCCTAAATCTCTTCAAGATTATATCCATGTAAGCATTTTTGACCAGTCCAGTCAATCGCTTGACCTATCTTTATAGATTTGATTCAAGAATAAATGCTGCTTCCCCCAAATCCTCATACAAAAACAACTTCCCAAATTAATCTTTTACACTTTGTAAACTTGGAATGTGATTTCCCATGATGATTATGTCATCGACATATAAGATGAGGAATGTAACATTACTCCTACTAGACTTTTGATATACACATGTCTCATCAAGATTTTGAGAAAATCAAACCATTGATTCCTTATCAAATCTTTTATTCTAGCTTCTTGAAATTGCTTGCCTTAAGACCATAAATGGATCTTTGAAGCTTGCATACTTTCTTGGGATGATTAGGATCAACAAAACCTTTAGGTTGCACCACATAAATGTCTTTATCAAGATAACCTTTAATAAGGCTGTTTTTATAATCATTTTCAATCTCATATCATAGTATGTTTGTTATAGATATGAGAATCCTAATAGCTCTAATGTCAGCGACGGGTGAGAACGTTTCTTCATAATCAACCCCGTAGAGTTGAGTATAACCCTTTGCTACAAGACGAGCTTAATGTGTGTACAACCCACATGTCGTTTTTTCTTAAAAATCCACTTACTCCCAACAGTCTTACAGCCAGGAGGAAGATCGACCAGGACCCATACCATATTGTCCATCATGGATTGTATTTCTGCATTCATAGCATCGATCCACTTATTAGATTCAGAATCTAATATCGCGGCTTTATAGCTAGTGGGTTCATTAAGATCCCCTAAACTATACTCCTCCGCCTCTACATTTAGACATAAACGATTTGGAGCTCGACGTGTCCTTTCAGACCTACGAATCGGAATCTCTTCCTCTTGAGGTGGTTCAAAACCTTCAACCTCCATAGGAATTTCGCTAGTGATTTCAGAAGGTGATGTATCTTCATCTTGAATTTCTTCAAGATCTATGGCCCTCCCACTGACTTCTTGAGTTATGAGATTTTTCTCAAAGAACTCAGCATACCTCGCAACAACTATTTTGTTTTTAGGTGGGAAGTAAAAATAGTAACCCTCGATTCCGATTGGGTATCCTATAAGAATACACTTAACAATCTTTGTTATTTGTTATTTTTTTTTTTGGAGTTTTTCAGGCGTATCCCGCTTCACAAGCGCCTCACATCCCCAGACCTTTAAGTAAGACAGATTAGGAACTTTTCCATACCATAGTTCATATGGAGTCTTATCAACCTTCTTGGTTGGAACCATATTGAGAATGCGTGTTGCAGACTCTAGAGCATAATCCCAAAAGGATAACGGCAGAGTTGTAAGATTCATCATAGATCGAACCATGTCTAACAAAGTATGATTTCTCCTTTTAGACACGCCATTATGTTGTGGTGTGTATGGAGGAGTAAGCTGCTGGACAATTCCACAAGCTTTAAGATAATCTTTAAACTCTTGGCTTATGTATTCACCACCTCGATCTGATCGAAGAGCCTTGATTGTCTTCCCGAGTTGATTTTCCACTTCATTCTTAAACACCTTGAATGTTTCAAAGACCTCATGTTTATGTTTAAGAAGATAAACATAACCATAACGACTATAATCATCCGTGAATGTAATGAAGTAGCTAGCACCTTGTTTTGACACATGTCTAAGTGGACCACACACATCAGTATGTATTATTCCAAGAAGATCAGTCGCCCTTTCGGGACGATGTGGAAACGATTTCCTTGTCATCTTACCTGATAAACAAGATACGCATTGATCAAATGACTCATCATCTGTTGATTTTAAAAGCCCTTCATGTTGCAGCTTTTCAATGCGTTTCTTACTTATATGAGCAAGACGGCAGTGCCATAGATAAGTAGAGTCCAAATTGTGTTTGGCTCTTTTAGTGCTAACATTATAAATAGAATTAACATTTGGTACAAGATTATGCATATCAATTTTCATAAAAACCATAGCAGGGTATATCAATTAAAATAAAGAACATTGTTCTTAGATCTGAAATACCAAAATTTGTAAAACGCAGGACAAATCCATTTTCCAAACCAACGGTGAACTAAAACAACACCTCTAGTTATAGAAGGTGCATAATGACAATTGTCTAAACAAATCACAAGGCCATTAGGCAAAACCAAGTCAAAACTTCCTATGGCTTCTACTTGCGCACGAACACCATTGCCCACGTACAAATAGAGAGCTCCTTGTTTCAGCTTCCTTGCTTCTCTAAACCCTTGTTTTGTAATACAAATATTAGTACCACAACCAGTGTCATACACCCAGGATTTATTAGGGAAAGCAAATAATTCTATTGTGAAGATACCTGAAGAACTGGCAGAACCAACTTGCTTCTTTTTCTTCAACAACTCAGCAAGATACACATGACAATTCCTCTTCCAATGACCCACCTCCTTGCAGTGGTGGCAGGCGTCATCCTTAGCTGGGTGCTCTTTAGCAGAAGGTTTAGGGTTTTTAGGCTTAGGGATATAAACTTGTTTATCCTTTCCCTTTCCATTAGCTTTACCCTTGCCTTTAGCTTTAAGCGATTTCTTATTGGCCTTCTGGATTTTACCACCTTTAATCATCATTACTTGCGGTGTTTCAGCCTTTTTAGGTAAACCCTTTTCATACTCAATGAGCATAGCATGTAGTTCACCCACTGTCTTCCCCATGTTATGCATATTGTAATTTCTTACAAATCCAGAAAAATCTGTAGTAAGGCCATTTAAGATGAGACCTACTACAACATCCTGTGGTAGCACATAACCAAGACGTTCTAATTGATCTACATATCCTTTCATCTGGATGACATATGCAGCAACTGGTTTACCCTGCTCTTGTTTGCAAGCATGGAAAGTTTGGATTAGGTCAAACCTCTCCACTCCAGCTTGTTTTTCAAACATAGCTTTAAGCTCTTTTATCATGTCATATGGTGAGGAGTTTTCAAATTGTCTGTGAAGCTCAGCAGTCATACTACCAAGTATAAGACAAGCAACCTCATTATATGCATCATAAACTGCATTCCATTCTAACAACACTTGTGCCTCAGAATTAGCAGCAGGAGCCGCGGGTAATGGCTGTTCAATGACAAACATTTTCTTTTCAACTCTCAAGACTAACTTAAGTTGACGAAACCAGTCATTGAAATTGTTTCCAGAAAGTTTTTCTCTTTCAAACATCGACCTGAAAGCCGAATGGTTTATGTTTTGAACAGGTTGGTGTGCCATCTACAAAACATAGTTAAAGTTCAAGAATTAGTATTTTCGATAAAACTTCTTGAAGAAAATTAACTACCCATGTTTAATAAACAATTAATTTTCTTAAGACTAGGATCCTACTTGACGTACCACCACCACATCAGTTGATCTGCTAGTGATGGTGTACTCAAAAGGTAATTGACGATCAATAATTGCCACCGGTGCAATTCCTAGAACATTATGGGACTTACTTTATTACAATAATTTCTAGTAAGCATGTTTCATCCCATCTATGCCTCGATCTAAGGTCTCACCAATAAACCGATTAAGTCGTCCAATCAAAAACTGTGATTGTGTAACACTAACGTCTCACGAAAAAGTGTACAATCACCTTGGGATTACGATCTACATACGTCTCACGCATAGTAAAAGGCATCTACAAGTGTTTTTACGAATTGGATGGCAATAACTTATTTAAAAAAGGGTATATTATTTGTCGTGACAAATATGTACGAAGAAGCATGCATACAACTTCGTATCATAGATTTTAATAAAAACTTTACTCAATTAAGTTATTTATTACGGTATCACATATTTTCTATACATCTAATGTATAAATAGTGTTACCTTTTTAAAATTGACGATTCAACGTGTTTCCAAATATAAAGATTAAAGAATGGTCAAAAACGTGTACAAAGAGGCAATTTTAAAAAAAAAACTTTAATAATGACACTGTAGTGACATGCCATGGTTCACGGTAACTCCAATCGAACGCACAAAGAAGCGGAGAATCAGGTCAGCGCGAAGCGTATTAAAAACCTGAAATCTTTAGGAAAATCCTCCTTAAACTTCTCTTATAGTTTGTTCTAGTGGATGAGCCGTACTTCCCATGAGTCCATAGCGTCCAGTTTTAACCATTCAAAATAAAACTTTAATTTGGAAAACACATTATGAACTATAAATAGTCCATAATAAATCTGATTTCATAATAATTAGTCATGTTTATATTTATTTTCAAAAAACCCTTTTATTTTCTCACAAGTCCAATACTTAAAATAAAAATAATATAAACATAAAACTAATTCACATAACAATTATTCAAATAACAACACTTAACAATTAAGTCATGCAAATATCAATATATGATCCTAATTATCTAATAATTAAAACATGCATATATTCATATAAGGCTCCTTCGTCCTATAAACTCCGGCCACATCCATCGACATAATCGATTGCGTAAGCCTTATACAAATATACACCACATAGCACATAAAATTTAATCATCTTTAAGGCCCCTAAAGACATAGCCAAGGTCTTTCCTAACTTTTAAAGTCGTTGATCGAAACCACATAAATTTAGTGTCTATATTTTTAATTCTTGATCATAATATTTGCATAAAAAATTCTTTAACAATTAACACGATTAATATCACATATCCTTCCATGATAAATTGCATGTATTTATCATGGATTTCAAATTAACAATTAATTTAAACATAAAACCGATCAATTTACAATTTAAACATATCAAGTTTTATCTATAAAATTGCATACAACCTAAAATTCATCTAATTAATTTTATAATCAATAAAGATTGAATCTTGATGCCTAAAGATTGAATCTTGATGCATAAAACGCCCAAATGGCTTAAAAAATTAATCAAGAACCCTAATTTTTGTCTAATTTTATTTACTTGTAATTACAAATTCTACATGTTGGCTCTGATACCATTGTTGGGATTTTATATCTAATTAACAATTAAACATATCACGAGTACGCATATAGAACTTATAATTAGCAAGGGATTGAAGAAATATATACCCTTTAGCAAGGAACGTTAGACTGTTTTTATAGCAAATAAACGTACACCGGTCTTCCAATATTCGTATGTGTTTAATACCATGAGAAACACAAAGGTCAAAACATTGATCTCCCTAGTATTACAGCAAAACGTTTCTTAGCAAACATGTTCGTATGTATGTACTAATAGTGTTTAACAAACGATCTTCCTTTTGTCTTTGTATCAAATAAACACACGAATGCACCTTATTGATGTGTAATCAATCACGAAAAACCCTAAGGGTTTGTTTGTTGTTCGTTGACAAGGGGAAGGAGGAACCGGATTCCTCAAGGGATTGAGGTTCAGGATCCGGCCCAAGAAAAGTGCAAGGGAGAGATTTAGAGTTATTAGGTTTCAACATTATGATTTACAAAAAACTAAGACCTAATTTTTTATGCCTATACAATCTTGTGAGAAAGCAAGGCAATCTCCTTTCCATATGGTAAGGGATATTCGGTACCAAACTAAAAGGAGAGGGGAACAAACCAAATTCTTTTCTTTTCTCTGGATTTTGCATATTTAGTCCATTAACTTTAAGACTAATTATATATTCTTTGTTAAAACTTTTAACGATCGTTTGTCATTAAACACTAATTAATTATATTATATTAATATATTAAATTCATTGCTTCTACATATTAACGTTAGTGCGTCCCTTAGGCTCAAATAATTCCCGGACATATATAATTTATATTTGTTTATATTCCAACAATACCTACATTTGGAACGCGACTCATTAGCATCTCATTTTCTCTCTTTTCTTTACTTTTAGTGATTTTGAAGAAACGTGACGCTAAGAAGACAACCTCTAAGTTCAGCAGATATCAAAGACTCATGCCCAACGTATGGTTGACTTGCACTTTCTCCTAGAGCGGAACGAGATCCGAAATGCCGAGAACGAAACACGCATAAAGACCCTTGAGACAGACTACGAAGATGAGGATCATACCTCCCGACTAGGATATCATTAGGAATTGCATAGCCATAGCCCTACTCAGATAATAGTCTCGATCACCATAGTAGTGATGCGCTTGTTCTAATTGTGGTGTCATTTTATATATTTTTCGGGGTCATTTAACCCCTTAAATCATGCAAATATGCCCAAATTATGGACTTAATCATTTCTTTTTGTGTTTTTAACATTGGATGACTTTTGGAGGAAATACACATGACTTGGGCTCATTTGAAGAAGAAACGAACAAGATTACAACTCTACACCAAATCTCTTGAAGAAAACTCATACAGTGTGTGGAGACGGCATCACATTCATTCGTATCGATGGCACGTAGAGTATACATAAGACGACGTTACGGAATTCTTTACGGACGGTGTTTGGATCCAACCAACTTAAAGAAGCCCTAAAAGATTCGGCGGGGCGACGGTGTCAGGATTATAACGCAACACCGTCGCCCCTGTTTTCATATATATACAAACTCATTTTTAGGGTTTTAAGTGTGTAACTTTTGGGAATCGAACCCTATCATAAAGTGATTACAGCAGCTATTTAGGTCCATTTGTTAGGGGGTTCAAAACCCTATTGTTTCTGTCTTGAACACATGTTTTTATTCAAGTGAAGTCCATTTTCTTTTATCATTCAATATGTTTTGTATTGTTTGATTATTTATTGTTCGTTGCTTCCTTTTACGTGCTAGGCTAGATCCATTAGTATTATTATGATTGTATGAAACCTTGGTTTTGTAGATCATTTTAATATTTGCTTCTTGTGTGATAGGTGTGCGCGTTAGGGCTTTAGAAAACTTGCCACAAATATTATATTAGCATAGACGTTGAGGGAACGCTGGATGCTGAGTGTTGTAGAAAGCGATACCATCTGGTAACAGTTTCTTTACTCCTTCCATAATATGGTTGATCCCTCTTAAGTGTTTTAATGCACGTAATGTACTCTTAGGGGCCTTGTAATAATCTTCATACTACCTTACTTGTGTGTTGCCCTAACAGAATATTACGTAAATGGAGTTTTCGTGTAATTCACTCATGAATAAGGAAATACTTTATACTGTTATCATTAGTGTGCAAAGTACTAGGATTAGGAGAAGAAATTGAGGAGCTAGTGCCATAATTAAGTAATATTGTTCGTTTTACCATAAGAAGTTTTCACAAAGTTAGTTCTAGATTTATTATTAGGTTAATTAGCTTAAACTAAAACCAAACCTCAAACATGAATTTTACTGCTTTATATAAAAATAATAAATCCAAAAATAATCTTCTCCATCCTTTAGCCTTTATTATATTTTGTTTGAGCCTTACCAACCTATTCATTGGAGAACGATAACAACCCCCGACGTCTTGCTATACTACACTGCAACGATTAGGTAGTGAGTTGTAGAACTTGGTGTATTTACAACAACCGCATCAAGTTTTTGGCGCCGCTGCGTGGTGTGAAGTCTAAAGAATCATTGTAAGCTCAAATTGTTTAGATCTTTATCTAGGATAAATAACATTGAACATAGAATAATGCATAGTGGAAATAACATAATGAACAAAGTTATTTCAACAAGGTTTTTCATTCATATTATTCACTATTATCTCCAATTCTAGATTATACAAGCAGATTGTTTATATTTGTTTCATTCAGGGAGATGATTGCATCTCAACTTCAGGGGAAGCTTTGATTAAAGGCTTTATGATGAAGTGTTGCAAGAAAAGTCGTTTGTTTTGTCATCATTAATAGGGGAAGATTGTTGAGATTAACCATTTGAGGAGACAAAAAGAAACAAGTAATGACAACAAAAAGGACAACTTAAACGCAAAGATGGTATTATTCTAAAAGATGAAAGAGTTTGAAGATTCTAAAAGGTTCTTCCCTTATTCAGTTAGAAGATATAGAAACATAATATTTAAGTGTAAAAGATTTTATTCTGTTCTTATCTTTGTAAATCTTCCTTTGTAAGTCATGATCTCTCTATATAAAGAGATCATAGACACATAGTTTTAGTATCCAGAAAAGTGTGTGTGTGTACACAAGATACAATGTAGACGTCTAGTTAGTTGGTGTAGCCTCAAGGTCAAGGTGTTCTTGATCCTTTTACAGTTAGGTAAACGTATTATTCTGATCAAATAATATTGAGGCTTGGTGGAAACGTATGGTAATAAAACCTTGTTCAATAACAATTGTCTTCATTATATTCCGCTGCATAATTGTTATCATTGTTATTGTTTATCCTAGATATAAGATCTAAACAATCTGAGCTTAAACGATTCTTTAGTTTTCACATTGGTATCAGAGCCTCGTGGCTCTTGATTTAGGATGTACAAGGTGTGTTTGATGTCGAGTTTATGAAGAAAATAAGGTTCAAGTTTTCTGTTTTGGGTACTAGTGATATGTGAGAAATCACATATTCTTTTTATATCAAAAATTTCCTTTAAATGATCAAAATGTGCAAAAATATACTTGTATTTGTGTATTTTGTTGTTTGTGAATGTGTAGGTACGGATAATGCAAAAATTACAAGAAAATGGTCAAAACCGGACAAACACAAACACGGGAATGGAAAGAGTGCTCGAGCCGGGAGTTTGATAGCAAAAAGGTCAAAAGGTCATCAAAAGTCAACGCTTGGTCAAACTACAAAATGCCAAAACCCTCAAAATACTCAAATGAGCCTTAATGTTAAACAACTTTCACCAAAAGTCCCTAAAAAACCTAACATGGTTGTCTTTTTATTATAAAGGCGAACAGTCGTTATCTTTTTTATAACAATATTATATTCCCAAGCCCGGAGCCTTAATAATAACCTGTCTCCCATTTCCCTTTCATTAAACCCTGGGCCAAATCTTTTGTTCAAGCCAAGTCAATCACCCGCCAACCATTCGTGATCTCAAACAAAAAATAGAAAAGAAAGAGGCGGAAAATGTTTTCACTATTCACCGTTTCTCAGTGTAACCATGCATAAAAAATGAGTGGTAAAATTCATTAATGAAGTTGGAACAAAGATTCGATGTTACCAAGCTTACAGCTTAGCCTAAAAACTCACAGAGCTCATGTTGGTTAGCTATGATAAGGGAATGACACGTGGGCTCAAGTAAAAACACTTCAAATGGATATTTTGCACTAAAACCAGTGCAAATAAAACACACATGCTCCAAAGAAGTGGGAGTGCCAGCGTGGCGACCCGTGTGCTCACACTTTTATCTAAGGGTTAAAAGGAGGTATCTAATGATTGGGAAAGGAAATTGGTACGATTAAAGATCTAAGAGGGAGCGTTTAACAAAACATGAAGACCTAGAAGCATATATCTCTGGGTATTAATTACAAGCTGTCATCCTCACTACATAGTCTGTTTTTGATATTCTAGCTTAATTTAGTGTAGCTTGTATAAACATAGGTTCTTATTTTAATTTTTATCTTAAATGTCATTTTAAATATTTGTAATCTCTTTTTAAAGCATTGTAATTCAGTTTTATTAATAAAATTGTAGTTCACTTTTAAATCTTGTGATTTAATTTGTTTTCACTTAACATGTAATGGTTTAAATAAGCTTTCAATTGTTTATATAAGCTTCTCAATCAGCTGTCATATCTACTTTTAAGCTAGCTAATTACTCAACTAAGCTTTCAAAGCTTATTTGAGCTTAGGTATTCAAATCCATTAATCAAAATATCATAGCTTATTATGGAAGGGAAGCCAATAAGGGATGGGCTTCCAGGACCCCATCAGCTTATCTTAGGATAAGCTGAAGCTTGTTGATAGCTCATTAGAGCATTTGTTAAACCTTGTTTAGAGCAAAGGCATCTGTAAGTTCTCAAATCCTTTTTATAGCTCAATTCTGAATTATTGCTTATCATTGCTTATTGCTTGCTTATTACTGTTTAGTTTTGCTTATTAGTGATTAATAGCTTAGTTTGCTTTTATTTGTCTTAAATCAGTGAAAAATCCATAAATAAGTAACATAGAGAGTAGCTTACTATTCTGGCTTATTGTGTGCTTAAAGCATGTTCATTATGTTGGTTATAAGATGTCTAGTATTTGGTATTTGAAGTTTGATATCTGAATCCAAATTTTATAAGCTCAAAATGACTTTAAGGAAAATAAGGGGGTGTTTGGGACAAGCAGTACTAATTCAAGTTAGTAATGCTTAAGTCCAGTTGGTCTCTTAGATTCATTTTTAACTGGTTGTTTGTCAGGTTTGATCAAGCTTTCATATGGTTTCTAGTTAATAGTTTAATTCTGTTAGTATAACCTTAGTTGGATTAACAATTTGAGCTCAAAATTAGTTTAGCTGTTAGTATTGCTTTAGTCATCTTAGTTTTGGTGTTTTAAAGATGTTTAAACTAAGTTCTTAGGTATGTGCTTGAAGGATTTAAGTTTTGGTTTATTTTACAAGTGCAAACTGCATCAGCATAGATAATAGACAAGTAGCCCTTTTCAATCTCAATTATCAGATGGTTATAATAGTTTTTAGGTCTTGATTTTAAGTTTGCTAGTAGTTTATAGGTCATAGTAGATCTGTTTTAGTTTAATTTGTTTTCAAAAGTCCATTTGGTTATCTGTTTTAAGCTCAAAATAAGCAATTTGTCTTTTCAAAACTAAAAATGTACTCAGCTCCTACTGAGTAAATTAAGCAGTTTTCAAATAGATTTTTCAATAAGCAAATGAATTTTAAAATGCTTTTCAAAAGAAGTTTTAGAGAGCTTTTTGGCCAGGGTTTAAGATAGAATAAGCTAAAAGTCCATAAGGATCTGTTAGCTTATTGAAAAATAAGCTCAAAAGTGCCCTTAAGGCCTGCTTGGTTAGCAGTTTATACCAAAGAGCTTATTTGTGTTTTTTAGCTTATAGTTTAAGTTTTAGTTTAGTTACTGTTTAAAATAGCTTATTAGGTTGGTTCCTAGTAGTTCATAGCTTAATAGAGTATAGCTTTAGCTTATTTTGTCTTTTCTTAAAAATTCAAAAACATAGGTGAAAGTTAAAAGAAGATTTTCATTCAGCTTTTTAATTGATTAATTGAGTTTCAAATTAGTTTTTGATTAAAGTTTTATAAAGTCTTTTAGATAAGCTTTAGTGGGTACAATGCATATTAATAAGGATCCTAGCTATTTGGAATTAAGCTCAAAAATGTCCTATTTGTCTGTTGGTTTGCAGAATTGTCATAGTGCATTTTTCAGCTTATTGCCCTTGCTTTTTGCTTATTTCTAGTTCGACTAGCTTCTTAGTGTAGTTCTTCTGGACACATTAGCTTGATTTGTCCTTAGTGTAGGATTATTTCGTTTTTAGCTTATTTAGTTTTTGTTGTAAAAGTAAAAAAATGGCTATGTGCATTCAATTAGGTATGATTAGATGTTCGAGTTGTTAAGGAGGACGTTTTGTGTGCGTAGGCAGGTGTTCGGTTACGGTATTGAGCGGGTCTTTATGTTGGGGCGTTGTGGTATAGTTTCAGTTCTAAGGAGGGAGTGTATGAGGGTGGGGGAGAGGGATTCTTCGAGGGTCTTTGTGGTTTGGTTATGGTTGGTTTGTCTTATGATGCTGTTGTTCTAGTTTTTTACTGGTATGGTATGGTTTTTGGGCTTGGTGTTTGAGTTTTTGTTTTGTGTATTTTTATTGTTGTTTAGTTGGTTAATTTGTATTTTGTTTTGTTGTCGGTGTTGTTTGGTATGCTTGATGTGTTTTTATATCGGTGTTGTAGTTCCTGTCTTGTTAGAAGTTTCCTATTGGTCAGTGGTCTTAATCTGTTGTTTGGTGTATTCCTATGAGGTTGTAAGGTGTTTCCTTTGTGGTTTAGTATTTGTTGATGTTAGTAGTTTGTGTTTGTACATTTGCTGTGTATTGTTATGTACTTGATTTTGGAATTTTGTAATTTTTTTTTTAATTATTGTTTGTTGTTCTCGGATTTTCCGAGGTGTTGGGTGTCGTATTAGCTTAATATAGTTGTGTTATTTTTGTTTTTAGATTAAGTTGTTTGTGAGTTTTGTGTGTTTGTTCGGTTAGCATGTGGGTAATTTTGTGACGCTCTAGTGGAGTTTGTAAGTTAGATGATGGTTGTTATTTGTGTAGGGTTGGAGAGCTCTTCCGTGGTTATTGCGTGGTTTGTCTGTTAAGGGTGGGGCGTGAGGGTGTTGGTATGGTATGTAGAGGCTCGTTTATTGTAAGTTTTTTTTTGTCGGTATTTTGTTAGTTTGGGAGTGTGTTTATGTGTTTGGTTGTAGTTTTGTGTCTTTTGGTTTTAGGTGTGTTTGGGGTGTGTGATGGTTCTTTGTTTTCTATGTGGTGTAGGATTTTTTGTTTCTATTTCGTTTTTATGGCCATCTGATAGTTTTGTTGGTTGTATGCTTTGTTGTTTTATAATTGAATGTTGGTGTGTTTTGTTTGTTATTTCTGGGTGTGGTAGGTGGTGGATCCTTTTCTTGACTGTAGTTTTGATTTGTTTGTTTGTGTGCTTTGTGGGTCTAATTTGTAGTATGTTTGGATTGGTTTAATTGTGGGGGGGTTTGTTGCGTGTTGGTGTTATTTTATTCTATTTTTATTCCTGTTGATTAGTTAGTTTTCAATGTAGTTTTGCACGTCAATGTCACTCTAATAGGATAATAAAAAAACAGCCCAACTTTATTGGTACGGTTTTCTAGTTTTTTTTGTTTTTTTACTTAGTAGACAGTTGTTTGTAGGTTTGTAGTTTTATTTGGTTAGTTTGTGTGGTCTGTATTATAGTTTCAGTAATTTGTAATTGTGTTTGTAGTGTAGTTGTGTAGTTGTTGTTATTTTTTGTGCGGTCATGTTGTTCATTTGTATGTTTTCGTAGATCGTAGGTTGTTGTGGGTTCCTTATATGTTTTTGAGGTTGTTGACTTTTGGGTTTTTTGATTTTTTCCTGTTTTGTGGGTCGCAAGGTTATATTTTATGTTAGTTTTTCGTGTTGGGTTATGTTTCCTGTTTGGCCTTTGTTGTTGTTGCCGTTTGTTTAGTATCCTTGTAGTTTTTTGTTTGGTGGTTTAACTTTTATATTTGTTGGTATGGTATATTTTGTGTTGTGTCTTTTGTAGTCTTTAGTTGGATTTTAACTTGTCATTTTGGTCAGTGTTTGTTTTTTACTTTTGTTTTTGTGTTTTTTTGGTTTCTATGGTTGGTGCAGAGTAGATTTCGTTGTGGGTGTGTTAGGTTATTGTATTGTTATGTTGTTTCGCTATGGTGTAATGTTTTGTGTTTGTTATTTATTGGTTGTGTTTTTTAAGTTTTTGTTCTTAGTTTTGTACTAGTAGTTTTTGTTAACAGTGTAGTATTTTGTTTGTAGTTTTCTTTGTTAGTTATATATTTTTTTAGGTTGTATTTTTTATATTGTAGCTTTGTATCTTTTTAGGTAGTGATGATATCGCTAGTTGTTGGTGTTGTTTTGTTGTAGTTGGGGGTTGTTGTTTTTTTGTTTTGTAGTGCTTGGATTCTTTTTTTTTTTTGGGCGTTTGTATTGGTGTTCTTGTTGTTGTTGTTTTGGTTTTTATTGTTGTATAGTATTTAAGGGTTTGGTTGTTTAGAAGTGTTTTTTTATTTTTCTTTGTTTTCCAGTTTTTTTGTTGTTGTTCAATTGTTGTTTGTTATCTTTAGAGTCGTCTTTGGGCGTTTGTTATTTTGGGTTTTGCGTAATACGGTTAGAAGGGGTTTAGGTCTCTGTGATTTGAGGGTGTGGATGCTTGTGTTTCAGGGGTAGTTGTACGGCGGGGGGGTTGTTCAATATACAATACTGGTGTTGTGTGTCTGTAGTTTTTGTGTATTTTGTGTTAATTCTGTTGTGGTTGGTGTTAGTAGTTGTTTCTTTTTTTTATATCAGTGTTATATCGTCTAGGTTCTTGGTTGTGTAGTTTTAGTTAGGTATTGTTGTGGTTGGTTTCTATTGTCTTGGTTTGTTGTTTGTTTTTTTTGTTTTGCGTGTTTTCTGTGGCTCTTATTGGTAGTTATTGTTTTTTGTTGGTTATTTTATATGGTGTATCTTGTTTGTAGGTTTTGTCTGTGCGTTTGTCGTGGTTTGATCGTTCGTTTGGGATGAGGTTAGTAGTTTTGTGGTTGGTAGTATTGGTTGTGTTTCGTCTTTTTTAGTTTTTAGGTTCTCAATTTTGGTGTTTTTTGTTTTTTCTGTTTGTGTTTTTTTGTATGTTGTTTGTTTTTTTGGAGTGTTGCATCTGTTTTGTGTTTTGTTTTTTCTATCTTTAATTTTAACTTGGATTCGTTGTAGGTTCGAATTTATTGTTGTTACCATTGTGGATGTTTGTTTTAGGAAAGGGTTGTTTATTTTTTTGTTTCTTCTTCGTGGAGGTGTGTGGGGTTATCTGTGTTCTCTGTTTTTAGTGTTTGTTTTGTAAGATCTGTTAATTTTGGTTTATGTATTTTCATTTTGGTAATGTTGTTGTTTTGTAGGTTTGTTAATGTGTTTTTTGTGTATTATCGTTTCGTATTGTTGGGTGCGTTGTCTTGGTAGTTTATGTTGGTGTTTTTTCGTTGTTGGTTTATTGGTTTGCTTGTTGTCGTCTTTAGTTTTTGAGAGTGTTTGCGGTGCAGTAGGGTCTTGGTGTGTTTTTTTTTGGTTGTAGATGGGTGAGTCGTGGGTGTTGATGCATGGGTTGGGTCTGGGTGGGGGACTGGGGGGTGTTGGTGTGGTTTGGTTTGGTGGGTGCAGGGCATTTAATATTATTTAGGAGTTAATATTGTGTGTAGTTGTTTCGTTTGCGTTGTGTTATTTTGCTGTTCTATTGTTGTTTTTGTTGTTAATGTATTTTGGTTTTTTTCGGTTAATATTTAGGGTCTTTTCTTATTTACTTAAGGTTGGTAGCGTTAGTTTAGTTGTTTGTGTTGTGTTGTTAGGCGTATGGTTTTTAATCGTTCGATGGATATTCGGTCCGAGTTTGTTGTGGTGTGGGCGGCGGGTGAACGGAATTTAGGTGTTTTGGATATTTGTTTCTGTTGGTGTGTATTTCGTGTCATTGTTTGTAATCTACTTTATCTTTTTTGTTTTTAGTTGCTGTTGTGTTATTGTTGTTGTTGTTTTTTTTTTTTTATGTTTTTGTAGCGTTCGTTTGTGTATGCAGGTATTGTCGTATTTGTTTTTTTATATTTTCAGTATTTGTATTCTATGTTGTTTGTACTTGTAGTCACTATATTGTGGTTTTTGTTTTAGGTGAATTCGGTTGAGGTCGTTGTAGTTCTTTTTTCACTGTGTTTCGTTGTTTAGTTTGTGTTGTGTAGTTTTTGTTTTTATTGCTGCATGTAGACATTTGTTGGTAGTTTAGGTTTGTCACCTTTTGTCGTAAGTATTTAATCAAATTTCGTTTTTTGGTATGGTTTGTTTTTTTATTTGGTGTTAGTTACTTATTTTGTAGTTTATCCGAGTCTCGTGTAGTTATCGTTAGTGACGAGTTTGTTGTATTGGCTGTTTGGTTCGTGTATCATGTAGTTTGTTCTTGGATGTATTTGCAGTTTTAATTTGTGTAGTTGTTTATCGTTTTTTTTTCGAATGTTATCGAGGTGGTTTTACTACGGGTTTTTGTTTTTGAAGTGTATCTGTTTTTTTCAGCTGGTTCTATGTTTCGAGTGAGGTATGGTTAGTCTGTTTGTGGTTCGTGTGTTTTTTTTGGGTATTGTATTTAGGTTTGTTTTAGTGTATTGGATTAGGCATGAGTTTTGGTTGGTTAGGTTTAGGGGTGTGTCTACTTTTATATAACGTGTTGGGCAGTTTTGTACTCGGGTTGTGTTGATTTATTACAGTTGGGGGGTTTTTTTATTGTAGTTTGGAGTGTTTTGTAATTCTTTAGTTGTTTGTAAAGTAAGGATGTTGGTTTTTTAGGTTGGTCGAGTGTAGTTTTGGGTTGTGTGGTTAGTTTCTGGTGTGTTGGTTTTACCTGGTTTGTGTTCTTTGTGTTGGGTTTTTTTTTGTTATTATTGTGGTTGTTGTTTAGGTTGTGTTCTCGGTGTGTGAGTTTGTGTTGTTGTGTGTTTCTGGTTAATCCCAATAGCACTTGAGGGGAGGGTTTGATGGAGGATGTTTGGGTTTGTTGGTTCGGCTTTGTTGTTGTTTTTTAAAACAAAACTTTTTTTCTTGTTTTTTGGTTTGTGTATTTTGTTGTTGTATGAGTTGTCTCAGAAGATATATAGTTGTTTGTTGTTCTATTGTGTGTGAGCTTTGTTTTTTTTGTGAAGTTTCTTTTATTGTTGTTATTATATGTTTTGTGTTTTGTAGCTTGGTTTGTTAGTTAAATGGAGTTTTAGTGCATGTGTTTGGGAGTGTTTGTGTGTTTTGTTAGTTCGGTAGCGTATGTTAGTGTTTTTTGTTAGTTTTTACGTGGTATGTGGTAGTTTGATGTATGTTCGGTTTGTTGGTGTATGTCTTTACCGTCGTTTTTTATTGTTGTCGTTTTTGTGTTGGGAGATTGTGTGGTTTCTTCGTTGGTATTTTGGTTTTGTGTGTAGTTTTATTAATGTGTTTTCGACCTTTGTATCTAGTTTTTTTGATTTTACTTATATTTTTTGGTAGTTTGTGATAGTAGTTTGTATTTATTTTGTTGGTGGTTGAGTGTTGTTACTAATGTAGTCTCGTTTGCTAGGTTAGTTCTGGATGTGGTAGATGGGACTTTTGGTTTTTGTGGTTTTTGTGATGAGATTTTGTTTATGTTTGGTTCTGTTGTGGAGTAGTGGTTTGATTTGTTGGGATGACGGGTTAAGGATGGGTCGCGTGGTCGGGGTTTTGGTTTTTTGGGTGAAGGGTTGGTCCGACGTTTTTAATTGTTTGTTATTTGGTTTTTTATTGTTGTTGTGTAGTTTTGGAGATGTTGTATTTTTGTTCTGTTCCTTTGAGTTTCATTTGAGGTTTGGAACTTTGGTATAGTTGGTCGGTGTGCTGTGTAGCTTGTATTTGTTTAGGTAAGTTTTTTCAGTATGAGGTTGATTTGGTGTTTCGGTTTTTGTGGTTTGTGTGGGTTGTTGCTGGATTACTTTTGTTTGGTGTGATGTTAGGTTTGCGGTTTTGTAAGGTTGGTTTGGTTCTTGTTAGGGGTGGTAGGTATAGGGTGGCTGGTGGAGGGCAGTATTTGGGGAGGGGGGTTAAATGGTTCAGTTGTGGTTTTTCTGTAAAAATTTTTTCCTTAATGTGTTGTCGGTAAGTTGTTCGTTCGTAATTTTGTTTTTTAGTTTGTCTATGTTTAATGTTGTTTTTAGTTATATTTGTATGTATCGCTTGTTTTTGTTGATATATTATGTTCGTAGTTTTTTTTCATTTAGTGTTTTTTGTTTTGTGTCTGTATGTTATATATGTGTTTAGTTCTAGTTTTTTTGTATATAAGATTCAGATTTGTTCTTGTTGTTTTGTATTTGTAGTTGTTTGTTTGAGGTCTTTGTTTTGTTGTATGTTGGTTTGTTGTATTGTTGTTAGGGTGTTGTATCCTTTGTTTGTGGATAGTAATTGGGTACTCATCTCTTTTTTTTGATGTATCTATGTTTCCTTAGTGTGTTTTGTTTGGGACGGTTTAGTTTTAAGTGTAGTTGTGTTTTGTACTTCTGTTTCTGTTTTGTGTTACTATTGGTGAGTTTATGTTTTTGTTAGTATGTCTTTTGTGTACTGTTTGTTGTTTATTTTTGTATTGTACATGATGTGTTAGTATCGGCGAGTGCATTTTGGGTGGTTTTTGTGTAGCTTTTGTGTTGTCTGTTTTTAGTGTAGTTGTGTTAGATTTGTCGGGTCTTATTCCTATTTGATTGAGTGGTTGCTTTTTGGTGGGACAAATGCGTCTGTATTGTGTTTGGCTTTGTTTTTTTTAGTGTCTTATTTTGTTTGTGTTGTGTGTGGTATTGTGTAATGAAGTCAGTTTTTGTCGTTCGATTGTTAGGTTGTTTTTTGTTTTTTGGTAAGGGGTTTGCAAAAGATGGTAGTTTTTTAGATTTTAAGTTTATGTTTTGCGTTGGGGTTCGGTATTTTGTGGACTGTTGCTGTTGGTATTGATTCTTCAACCCCCTTGTTGTATTCTTTTGATTGGTAAGTTGTCTGGGGCGGGTTTAGTTTGGTATGGTACTTTCGTATAGTTATTGTTGTTGGTAGTTTTGTTGGAATTAGGATTGTTTTTTGGACGGAGTTAGCCTTAATATTTGTATTGTAGTTCTGGTTCTGTTTTTTTTGTTGTGTTCTGTTTGTTGTGTTTGAGTTTGTGTTTATCGGTTTTTTATTCCTGTTGTATTGGTAGTAGTTCTCTCTGGTCGTTCTTCTCCTTGTGATTTTTTATTGTTGCTGTTAGTGTTTAGTGTGCTAGTTATGTAATTTGTTTTCGTATTATTTATGTCTTTGTAGTTAGTAGTGTGTGTGTACAGGTATTATTATTTGTTTGTTGTGTGTTCGTGTTTTGTTGGTTTTTGTGTGTTTCGTAGTTTTGTACCTTTTCTTATTGTATGTTTTTGATGGTTGTTTGTTCACCTTGTCTTTTTGAATGTGTTAAGTTTGATCTTTGCTAGTGTTTTTGGTTTATGTATGTTAATTCTCGCGTGTTGTTCAGTGTTTTTGTTTAGTAGTTTGTTTGTTGGCGTGTTTGTGTTTTGGTTGTTGGTTTTTTTGTTAATTATTGTTTGTTTTTGTTTGTGTTGTTTCTTTTGCTATTTGTCGTTAAATTGTAGTTGGATTTGCGTTAGTTTTTTGTCTTATTGTGTGTAGTCTGTAGTCGCTTGTGTTATCTATTTTTGTAGGTACGTAGTATGTTATTGTACAGTCAGTTTTCGTTTATCTCTTTGTGCTTGGAGTTTTCGTTATTGTATTGTAGTTTCAGTTGTTTTTAATGTGCTCGTAGTTTCATGTGGGTATATCTGGTTTCGTTAGTTGTAAAATTGTATGGTGTTATGTTTGGTATTGAGGTGTAATTCCGTTGTTTGTCTTCTTTGGTTTTTTGTTATTTGTTCTTCTAGTTGTAAAGTTTATTAATTTTAATCTGTAGGTATTTTGTTTGTGTTTTTATATGGTGTTGTAGTTTTGTAGGGTTTCTTTGTATTGCTGAGTTATTGTACATCGTGGAGTTGATAAGTAGTTTTTTAGTTCTGTCTGATTGATTTTATGTGAGTAGTTTTCTTGTTTAGTAGTATGAATTTTTGTTTTTTTTTTTTATGTTGTGTAGTTTGTGGTTTGAGTTTGACTTTTGTGTTTGTCCTTTTTTTTGTGTAGTTGTTGTGTAAATTGTGTTTGGAGGTTTTTTCGAGATGTTTATTGTTTTCGATGCGTGTCGTAAGTCTTGTTTTGTGTTTTGAACGTATTTGATTTGTTTCGTATCTTGTTTGTTTATATATGTTTTGTGTGTATTATATACGTGTGGTTTTTTTGTTGGTATAATTCGTTATTAATTGTTTTTTCTTAAGTTGTAGTTTTGTTGTGTTTGTTTTTTACTATGTTTCTGTTTTTGTTTGTGATTCTGTACTTGTGGTAGTAGGTTGTTAACTTATCACGTAGGGGGTTTTAGGGTATGTATTATTCTGTTTTTTTTTTCTTTGTGTTTTGTAGTTATTTGTGTTATTGTGTTGGTTGTTGGTTATCATTGTATTTTGGTCACGTGATAGTGTAGTATTGCGTCTTTTTGTATGTTGTTTTATCGTGCTTGTTGGTTTCTTACGTCTTGTGATTTTTGCCATTGTGGGTTGTTTGTCTTGTTGTTTTAGGCTTCTTTGGGTGGTGTCCACTTGGTTGTAGTTGGCTTGTCTTGTGTAGTAGTAATTGTGTAAAGTTTGTTAATGATGTGTATTTTGTTTTTTGTATTGTTGTATCGTAGTTTTTGTCTGGGGTTGAAGTTGTTGGCTGTTGTGTTTGTTTCTGTGTTGTGTTCTTGTTTGTGTTTATTTTCTGATTTTATGAGATTTTAGTTGTTGTGGGTAGTATCTTCTTTTTTTGCTTTTGTCGGTTTTATTTTTTTTGGTTTTGTTTTATGTATTGCGTGGTGTTTCCTAGTTAGTTTGTTTTGGTTAGTTTTTGTTTGGTTCTATGTGCTTTGGTTGTTTTGTTTTTCAGTACTTATGTTATGAGTCTTTATTTGTATTATTTATTAGTAGTTGTAGTTTGAGTTCGGTTTTCTTGTTCTTTTTCGTAGTTTTTTTCTTTGTTTTTTATTTGTGGTCTTGGTGTTTGTGGTTTGGGTTTTTTGGTTTTGTTTTTGTGTTAGTTGTTTTGTTAGTTTGGGTAGTGTTGTATGTATGGTAGTGTATTTAGTGTTTCGTTTTTTTATAGATGATCTTATTTTTGTCTCCCACTCTAGTTTCTTTGGTTGACCTGTTCCTTTTTTTACGGTAAGGTTTTTCATGTTGTTTCGATTAGGGTCTCTTTTTGTGTTGCTTGTGTTTTTATTGGTACTGTTTTTTTGTTTGTTTTGAATTGCAACTTTTTTGTATAGTAGGTTGTTTGATGTGTTGTAGTTGGGATTTGTTAGTGGTTTTATGTTTGTTGTGTTTTATGGTATGTGTTGATGTTAGTACCAAAATAAATTTATTGGGGGAGGGTTGGGTGTGTGTTAAGTTTAGTAATTGTTTTTTTTTGTATGTTGGGTGGGGTTTTGTCTGGTTCATTAGTTAGATTTTTTGTTTGCTGTATATGTTCGTAGTTAGATCATCTAACTTGTTTATGTTCTTGGTTATTGTGTTTTTGTAGTTGCATTTTTTTTGATTATTTCTCGGGTATCTTTTGGAAATTAGTAATAGAATTGGGTTTTGGTTTTGGTTTTTGTGGTTATTGTCTTTCGTAGTGGCTTGGTGTTAGGATTTGTTTATTGCTTAAGAGTTTATTTCGTGTTGTTGTTTAGTTTCGTTGTACTGCTGGGTTTTTTATGGGTCGTATGTTTGTGTTTTTGTTTAGGTTGTAGTTTGGTTGTGTGTGTAGATGTAGTGGTGTACTGCGGTTTCTTTCCAGTTGTGGTTTTTTTCCGGTGTAAGAGAGAGGGGTTGTTGGCTTTCGTTGGTTAGGTTTTTTTTGTAATTTAGGTTTTAGGTTCCATTTGTAGTTATCTTGAGAAGTGTTCGTATTTGATTCGAGGTATATTCGTCTGTTATTGTTTGTGTAGTTGTATTTGTTAGTTAGCTTTGTTTTTTTATCTTTGATTTTTTACTGGTTTTCTTGCTTATGTATTTGTTGTTGTTGGGTTTAGTATGTCTTTGAGTCTTGTGTTTCTGCTGTAGTTTTGTAAATTTATGTCTTGGTGGTAGTAAGTTGGTATTTTGTGTTTGTTAGTAAGTAGTGTTAAGATGTCCTAATTGTTGATGTCTAGTTGTTTGTTAGTAGTATTGTATAGTTTGTGTACGTTGTTCGTTAGATGTCGTTGAATGTAGTAGTTAGTTTTTTTGCGTGTATTGTTTTTGCGGTTGATATTTTGCTCCTTCTTGTATTGTGTCGGTTGTGTGTCGAGGTCTTGTGTTGTTTCTTCCTGTTGGTGTTTTAGTTTTGGGCTTTCAAGTCATTAGGTCTGCATCAAGTTGTTTTGAGTTTTGATTATTAAGAGTGTCAACTGCATCAGCAGCTTAAACAGACAAACGGACTTTTTCAATCTTAATTTTCAGCAGGTTAGAGTAGTTATTAGGTTTTAATTTTTAGTATTCAAATAGATTGTAGGTAAGATTCATGTTGTTTCAGCTTAATTTGTTTTAAAAAGTTTATTAAGTCATCTATTTTTTAGCTTAAATTTAGCTTTTTGTCTTTTCAAAAAGTTAGGTAAAACTGCATAAGCAACTTTTTCATTAAGCTGTTTCATCTAGCATTTGAGTTTCAAAATACTTTTTAAGAATAGATTTAGGTAGCTTATTAGTCAAATTTTAAAGTAGTATAAGTTAAAAGTCCATAAGGATCCTTTAGCTCATTGAAAAATAAGCTCAAAATTGCCTTAAGGGACTGTTTGGTATGCAGTTTTTATCAAAGTGCTTATTTGTGATTTTTAGCTTATTGCATAAAGTTTTTGTTTAGTTTCTGTCTTAACTAGCTTATTCGGTTAATATTAAGTAGTTCATAGCTTATATAGGTTAGGTTCTAGCTTATTTTAGCTTTTCATAAAAAAACCAAAAACAACATAAGTAGCTTTTTCATTGTGCTTTTTCAGTGCTTATTTGAATTTCAAAATGCTTTATGTTTATTGTTTCAAGTAGCTTATAGGCTAGGCTTTAAGTAGGTATGAGTTAGATTATCATAAGGTTCCATTAGCTTATCTTAAATTAAGCCTAAAGTTTGCTTTCTGTCTGTTTAGTATGTAGTATAGTATAAGTGCTTATTTGATTTTTCAAGCTTATGGCTTATCCATTTTGCTTATTTCTAGTCTAGTAAAAAAGTTAAGTGTGTTCTGTCTTAATTTTAAGCTGTTAACTAGCTTATTAGTGACTTTTAGAAAAGTTGTTTTTCACAAAAATGGCTTATTTTTTATCTGTTTTACAACTTTGCTTTTTAGGTTTTTGCAAAAAAATAAAAAAAAGGGGAAACCAAGGAAGTCGGGGGTGAGCAAGACTCGAACCCCCGACCTCAACCTAGTCTCGCCCTTTTATAAGCCTCAACACACACACACCCCTCACCAACGTGCCCTTGGGACTTTTATGTCCAAGTTTGCACCATCAATCCTTTTACCCCTTTTTTGAGCTTTATGTATAATAAGCACTTCGAGGGCTATTTTGATTTTTCCTGGCTTATTGAGTTTAGCATTTTAGGATTTCTTATTTTTCCTGCATCCTGCTTATCATAAGCTATTTTTAGAAAAAAATTAGGATTTTTAGCTTAAAGTTTTATATTTTTCGTGAATTAATTTAGTTAAAAACTTTAAAAAATCATAAAAAATAGAAAAATAATCAAAAAAATAATTTTCTTTTTTATAAAATTTTCTTTTATCATATTCTAGGCTTAGGTTTGAAATTTGCTTCCGTAGGGTTAATATTTTGAAAATTCACTTTTTAAAGAACGGGTTTTCATATCCGTTCTCGTTTTCTTCGTTTTTAGCTTAAATTACTCTCGTTTTAGAATTTCCTTAGCATTTTCTTTTTAATAGTCATTTAGGATTAGAAAAAGTTTAGAAAAAACATTTAGGGTTTAATTTTAGTATTCTTGCTTATTTGTCACGTTTTCTTTAATTACCGTTATTTGAATTTAATTGCTTAGTAATTAATTTTTCTTGCTTGCTTAAATTGTTTTTAATTGTAGATTTAGAAAATTAATCCAAAAAGTTTGAACCAATTCAAGTCATTGTCCAAATAACAAACGAGGTCTCAATTTCATAAGTCTTTGGGAAAACGACCCGGTAATCACTTACCGGTTAAACGTGTAGTATTTTTGTAAGATTTTTCCTACTACCTTTGTCCTCAAGGGTAGTTTTGGAATTTTCTATACTTTGGATATTATTACGTATATATAACTACATACATCAAGTTTTTGGCGCCGTTGCCGGAGAATTGTGATTAAGATTCCTTCGTTTGCATTTGTCGATCGTGATATAGCTTTGTTATTATCCGGCATTCGTGTTGCACAATGCTCCTTTTGAGGGTAGTGTTTGTACACTTAGAGGACGCGGCCGGAAGTAATTCGGACCATGTGCTACTAGACTTTCATCATGTATTAATCTTTTGTTGATTGTGCATGAGGTCTTGAATCTTGATCGTCCATGGACCTTATGACGCTGCTACCGTCCGAGAGAAAACTGCAATTGGTTAGATATAACTATACATGGACGAAAGTGTCTTTGTCACTTCGTCAAATCGGTTGCATATAACCGCGCTGGCTTACCCGTTAATCCAGTATCAAATACTGCCTGTTGATCAGGTAGAAATTCAAAGAAATCTCTTGATTGGTTTGCAGCCCGGCGCTGCCGTTAGCGCTTAACGGAGCGCGCACTAAAAGACAGACCAACAGGTCTAGAGAAAATGCCAGATAGTTATTAGATCGCGTCCTGATCCGGAGCCTCGTCAATTCCCATATATGGCACCAAAATCGATATACTGCTTGACACAAGCCCTGACGCTCACTTCTAGAATCCTCGCAAGTTACCTGCCGCAAAGCTGTTTGTGTTGACTCTGGAAGGATTTCATTCATCACTGTGATTTATCTAAAGAGTATCATCTGGGGGAATGTTCTGGAATTACCACACCCACACACCCCACCCACACCCACCACACCCACCCCCCCCCCACCCACCCCCCCCCCCCCCCCACCCACCCCACACCCCCCCCCACCACACCCAGCACAAGGATAATGCATAGGACTTTTTGCTCTACCACAAAATGTTGGCTTATGATGTGACCCTCCTCGGTTGTATATATAGAATTGGTGTCCAGTGAGATTTTTTGATGGATATCGTTGGCTAGACTCTATAAGTGCACATTTGTTATTGCGTAATCACGGAGGTGGATCGGACTGCCACCTGTTTCAATATCATACGATCTCAGAATGAGAAAGCCAATAGCTCAACGCGCCGTTGTCTCCATGAGAAATGAATACTCTAATTTTGAGAGATTATGAGTGCGCCTAAAGGAGGGTTGTGCATTGCACGTACCTCGGGTCTACTGATGTCGTCTCTTCAACGCTCGCCAGATCATCTCACTCGCCTTTGTGATTTCAAGATCTAGATTACTGTACGCCGGACCGGTTAGCTCGCCTAGGCGTTCGCTCTGCGCTGGGCTTCTCTCTTTACACCACTTTATCTGCGCTACATTCAGCTTTTACTCTCGCACTTCAACCCCGTCTGTTACTTACCGAGGACTTCATGACTTGTTACCATTGTTGGGTTTGCGCGTCCCCGTTCTAAGCTCCTCTCACAGTCGGCACTAATTCCCTATGTACTCTCATTACTCTTTTTCAATCATACCTCTTGGATTCTATATCTATCTACATGGTAGTTGTTTTTGGGTAGATCACACCCACGCGTTCTGGAACTGGAATCATGGACACGAATATACCTAACTTACCGCTCTATGACTCCATTGAGAAACAACAGTTGGTCAGTCTTGGGGTTATTGCTCATGACAGAAAAAAAAATCAAAAAAATAATAATCAACAAAATCCATAAAAGCCATTTGATAAAATCTTATCAAAGTGTCCTGAGGATACGTCATTCGCTAGAACACTGAGCGAGGAGGGGGCGTTTCCAGAGTTACCAAAAAGGCATCCCCCTAACACCATATGGCCCATATTATGAAAGAGTTTTGCCAATGCGAGGTCGCTCGGTCATCGCTGCTTATCTCGTCTCTTGAAGATAGCGCTCGCACTGAGCTCTCGCTCTTCTTTGTATTGTTCAAGTTTTACTCTCCACTCGATTCTCACCCTCACAATAAAATGGATATGTGCGCGCAGCTACAATTTTGACAATTGCTCGAATTAAAAACAAGTATGTACCCGGGACAGATTTCGCTCACTCGCGTTGCATCTAAAAAACTAAATAAAAAGTCTAGGGAGAACAGCGAAGTGCATGCACATGAATGAATCATCATTATTACATCCCGGGGGCTCTCCATTTTTGAATAGAGTGACAACTAGGAGTAAGAGTATGTTGAGCACAAAACTTTTGAAAGATTTGACATTTTCTTTTGAAAATATCTTGAATAATTATGCTCAACCCCCACCACCAGAAACAATGATGTCAGATTTATTCTTATTAAATTATCATTCTTTAGTGCTTCTCTGATGTGTCATTCATAACTTGAATGTTTATCTGACATTCGACTCAAGAACGCTCGCAAAGATATGTTACTTCCCATTGCGGTAGGATAATTGGACCATAAATGAAACATTTTCCTTTTTGGTGACCGATGTCTAGCTGACATTTACTTAGAAGGTCGTAGAGAAAAAGTGACAAGACATGTTCTTTTAATGCTTAGTTGTCACTTTAATTCCAAGTTATCTCGAAGCTTATTCTTGTTTTCATATCAGCTTTATTTTGAGTTCTTATCTAATGGTACATACGGTTATGGAATCAAAGAGCCAAGATCCCTGATTATAGCACCAGGCCGCTTCTCGTTTTGGTTGGTTATGCAAAGAAAAAGGACAAAGACAAGGACGTTAGCCTCACGCTCCCCCCCACACCCCCCCTTTATGGTCTTTGATGAACGATCTAAAAACTTCAGTAGCAACCTGATCTTTATTGTACTCTTTGCAGAACCGATCGATTCGTTCTACTCAATTTGAGAACCCGATCTATTGTACAAGTTTTTGTGGAACGATCTTCAGATTTGAGAACGATCTATTGTATAATTTTTGTGGAAAACATTTTCTATTCAAGCATTTAAGAGCCGATCTAATGTACAAGTTTGTGTGGAAACCGTTTAACAAGTTCTCCAATAAACAACAATCGAATGTATTCTCATAAGTCGTTTTTGAGTTGGCTACGCGTTTCATGTGTTCCGGCGCGCGCATTACGGACTTCTAACCGATACGATGTGATACGTGATCCTTGTTAGAACAAGTGGTGTACGCTTACTTCTTTACGCTCACGCGTATAGCCTATCATCGCCTACGCGAGAGCTATAATTACTTCTGCGCTACATCTTTGTGAATCTTTCCTCTACCGAAGAGAAATAAACTTAGAGGGCTATCAATGTTTATTATGTCTAACTAAATCTATTCAAACTTTACATTTTGGTCCCTCAGAGACTTTCTTCTCAACAATTTGCCACACGGCATCCCTTTCTCGCGCGTTCTCCCCGTATTATCACCTTCATTATCTTGAAATTGGTCCTTTACATATGTTTAGTCACACTTGGTTCTTATACACATAGTCACGTTAGTCTCCCCCAATTGTGAATCATAATTGCATCGTCAGTCCGCTCGTTGAGGGTCTTCTCCAACGGACAATCACCAGCGCGTTCAAGTGAAAGTTTGTGACCCCATTTGTATTTTTATCTTAAAAAATTTATTTAAATAAAATTTTAAAAACTCAACCAATCGTTAACAAAAGTTCATGTTCACTTCACGATTACAACAACATATTTCAACAACCTATTAATCATTTTTCACGTTTCTTCTTGATTTTTGTAAAAATCCCGCACTCTAAGATTCCATCTTCTGCCCTCCTTCTCAGTTTCAAATCATAGTCTTTGTAAATCGTGAGACTCACGCGTTAATTGCGATTTCAATCCACTACACTCACTCTCCCCTTATAACTGTACCTACTTAAGATCCTTATCTCATATCATTTCACACCGCCACTTTTGCAATGTGATCACTAACAAGTCATTTACGAGCCACGCCCGTTTCGAAAAAACACCCTCCTTGGCTTAAACAAAGAGAACTATGTCCATGTCTTCTCGTCTCTTCGTTATGCTAAGAGTAGACAAATGGAAAGAATATTACAATTCCATTTATAATGAGTCCTTATGTCAGAGCTTCGATTCCTTGAACAGATGATCAAAACCATGAAGTTCCTGTTCCTGAAATGTTTCATGAATTAACTGACGATGAACTCACAGAAGAAAAAATTAAACAGATGGAAGTTGATGATCAAGCAATTCTGACCATTTTCTCGGTTTCCTGAAAGACATTTTTCTCCTGTGCTGTTGATAGTTGTGAAATCTCTCAGGCCATATGGATTAAGTTGTTACTACAAATGATGAAAGTTCTCATGTTGGAATTCTCAATAGAAGAAGGGGATAAGTTGTTTAATGAAATGGGAAGGTTTACTTCCATGAAGGGAATCGATGAGTCTTACTATCATCTCGTTTCTCAAAGTTGATGAATGATTTCAAGGAGAAACAAACATTTCCAGAAAAGATTGAGTAACTCAAGTATCCTAAACACAATTCCAACCAGCAATGGAGTCGGACATGTTACCATTTGTTCATCAAACAAAGGTACTTACATACAGCATATTACACTCAGTTGTATGATTTCTAGAAGTACAATAAAAAAGAGGTAGATGATCTAAGAGCTGAACAACTTGCAAAATCACATGATCCTTTGGCACTCATGGCAAATTCTAACAATCCTGCTCCCAATTATCTAGTGTCGCGACTCATAGATCATTCACCAATCACGCACTATCGCGCTCAACGGCCACTCTTGCAACAACCACATTCCTCAACAACAACAATTCAACAACATAACCCACAACCATCATTCAAACCAGAAATAAATGCACACTCACAAACGCAAATCCCTCGAAGACATTACAGATCCAACGCAATGAACATGGCACTTGTTCTATTGAGCTAAGGCTCATATCAAACTAACAATACTCAACACCATCCAAAACCAACAGATAATTTTCATCAAACCCTCGTAATAGGCAGATTGCTCAACCGGGTATGAATATGGGTCAAGACAGACAGATGCAGATGGTTGGAGGCAATGGTGGGAATCAGTTTAGACAGTATGCTGGGCAAAATGTTGGACCTTCAAAATGGTTAAAATACAGTACCATCATGTCAGACTACATGTTGTTTAGAATGCAGTTCAGAATCTGGGTGTTCAGAATATTAGAAATCAGAATAGGCTAATTGTTATTCCAGGGATTGCTAATCAGAATCCAGATGGGAATGGTAATGTTGTAGCAGCTCGGGCTAAGGGTAATGCGATTGGTAATAATGGTAATCAGATAAGGTATTACAACTGCAAAGGATTAGGTCATCTTGCTAGGAATTGCAGAATCAGACCAAGGAGGAGGGATGCTGCTTATCTTTAGACTCAGCTGCTGATTGCTCAAAAGGAAGAAGTAGGAATTTAACTCTAAGCTAGTAGAATTTGATTTGATAGATACTACAACGTGATCTTGATGAGATGGGATGTACAATGCATAATGCATTTTGATGGCACTAATTTGTCAGCAAGCCATCGACATCGGGTCTACTCAGACTGACGAAGCCCCTCCGTCCTATGATCAGACGGATCATCGCTTAGGTACACCACTATCCAACAATCTGCATATGATAATGAGTATTTCTCTATCGTGTTTATCAACCAGGAGTAGTATCTAGCTACTCAAAATCCCATTCCATGACACAACACCCGTCCAGCCGCACAAACCATGACTGCGATAGTAATGTGTTATCGCGTTGAGGTTTCTAGTTGTGGAACAAGTGGGGGACAGTAGATCAACATCTCTCGCGCTCCTGTTAAGGAAACACAGCGTATTTTGAATCTTATATAGTAATTTGGCACTGAAGTGAAAAAGGGTCACACTCGGTCAAGCAAAATGAAAGAAACAAATGTGATTTGACCACTGAGCTTGCTAGATTATAAAAATCACGAAAAGTGCTTTCTAAAATTAGTCAAGAAAAATATGACAAACTTGAAAGTTGATATCAAAAGTGCCTGTTTATCAAGACAACCCACTCTCGCGCGCTATTATAACAAGGGATATAATGCACTTCCTACACCGTAAGTTTCGCCGTAAAAAATACGCGACTTTGAATGAGGAAAGTTCAAATTGTAAATAAACAGCTTTTAATCGGAACATTTCAATTGTTTATTCTACTTCTTGAGATAAAGAAAAAGTTTGACGCTCTGATTTCAAAAATACTCGAAGACGAGCTTCTGATAAACAAATTCCAACTTGAGAATAAGATAAAGGAATTAGTATAATATTTTGGTTAAAATAGGTCATCGATTCAAACGATTGGCACATGCTTTCACCTAAGCAAACTCGTTTTACCACATGACTGAAAATCGCTTTTGGTTATTCTAAATCCTTTTTATTCTCACGCAAGCTCAGCTCTGAAACAACGTAGAGTTAGCGTTACCACTGGAATTCTCGCTCACGTATTGGAATGCCATCGATCCTTTTGCTTGCCGCCGGGTATGATTCGGAGGGAGACAAGCCATCACTTGTCAAGAGAGCTCACGCTTAAAAATGCGGGAAAAACAATTGAACACATAAATAAAACCGGCAAATTATACAAAGATTAATCATCTTTGGGGGGTTTTTGTTTCTCAAACGGCCAATTCATGTGAAGAGTTATATTTTTCAAATACTTCCAAAACGGCCAATATTTCTAAACTAATTTCAATACAAAATGAAGAGTTTTCGGATGATACTACACCAAGTGCTTGCATCGGTGAATTCTCTTAATGAGGTAAAAAGCACATTGTATCTATTCAACGTGTTGTCAAACAAAAAATGACTTTGGATATACACAATTGGTCGTCTTCTGATTCACCAAGAGATTCACCAAAATTATAAAGATGAAACATTGCTTCCAATGTTAACCAAGTTGATGCTAGATTGCATCCAATTTTGGAAATACAATTTTTGATTAAGAAGCAGCAAATTTGTTCGAGACTTTAAATCTCTTGCAAAAGAGCTAATGAAATCTCTTGCAAACACAAGGCTTTGGAATTGGAAATCGAGCATCTCTTGAGAGCAGTTGTCAGTCAAGATATTATGTCTATTGTGCAAAGTAATTCTGTATAGTAGACACACCAATTACTCCAAATGAGCTTCTACCGTACGAAAGAACAATTGAAAATTGTCTCATTAAAAGGAGAATGAATATGCTAAACTTTGAACAATGATTGGTACAAAAAGTGTGAAGATGCAAAATATGACAAAATTTCTTACGATAAAGCGTATAATGACATGCAACACAAAAGATCGACGGTTTCAAGCTTAGTTGGGACGATCAAAAGGGTAAAAGTAAGGATATCCATGTGTATCAAATACCCTTGATCCTTGTCTCGCGAAAACTAGAAAAATAAGAACACTAGAATTAGAGTTTTAGGTTCGAAATTATGAAAAGAAATTGTCATCTTAAGACCACATACAAAAACCCGTTTGACTCTATCTCAGTGACACGGGCTCAAACCAAAACAATAATTGACTCGTTGCAAGATAAATTACATGACACTATCTATGAAAATTCTAAGTTAAGAGCTTAATTATTTGATAAGGTTTCTCGAACAATAAGGAAAAACAAAGGTACTGAGTGTGAATACCTCAGTGTGGTAAGCAATCAATTTTGGAAAACCTCTCTTCTTACTTCTAATCAAAACTTATGTGGTAAACTCCTTTCAAAATCTAAGAGTCTTCCCAAGATCTATAAGACACATGCTTTGTCAAAACTAGTCACTTCAAACTCGGTACTCACACCACTAGAATCAAAAGTTGTTAAAAATGATAAGGTGATTGCCCTAGGAATGTTTAGGATTAATCCTTTTAAGCCTTCTAGGGAAGAAAAGTATGTATCTAACAAAGTTAAAGCAAGTGTTAGGACAAATCCGATCACTATTTCATAACCTCATGTCATCACTAGAAGATTTAATTCAGACTCAAATGGTTTGTGTTTACAGGTGTTAGACAAAATGCTAAGACCAAAAGGCCACAACCTAGGAGCAATACAAAGAATGATAGGGTCCCCTCTACGTCTAAGAGTAGTTGTAGCAAGAATAACGAAATTGAAGTAGAAGACCACCCTAGGAATTTATTGCTTTCTAAGAATAAGAAACATATGTCATCTGAATGTATACGCTATGCTGTGACTAATTCGGGAATGATAAATCTGAAGTTGTCTTGTGCTATATGTAAGCAATGTTTAATTACTGCTAATCATGATGTATGTGTGCTTAATTATGTGAATGACATGAATTCTCGTGGTAAGAAACAAAAGGCAAATGTTTCAAACAATGAAAATCGAAAGAAACAAAGCAATGGTTATGAGCCTTAAGAAAGTAGGGATCACGAAAGACTTTGCTTAACCTAAGCCTAGTAAACCTAGATTTTGCTTTAGGTGGTAACCAACTAGAAGAACTTTTTGACCTAAAGTGAAAAATAATCGCATCCATGAATCTGAGAACAATCCGGACTGCTCTACTGGTGATAATGCATGAACTTCTAACTTCAGAACATAACAATCAAAACGGTTTCAAATTTTTGTTTTAATTTCGATTTTTTTTACCCACTTCTTTTTCGTTGGAAGGTATCCAAAATTTTTTAGATTTTGGCTATCATTTGTTATTTTAAGTTTTGCGAACATTTACTTGTCATCGTTAAAACATAAATGAGATCCTAGTCAATGTTGCACCAATAATCTTCCCCTTTTTGATGATGACAAATAAAATTTTGAAAGCAAATAAAATTACAAGCATAGCGAAGATGAAGACCGCCGTTGATGTAGCTTGCTCTTAATCTTGGCCATATAATTTGGTGAAGCTTGAACATTGTCTTCACCCAATGAGAATTACGTAGCTTTTCTACTCCCCTTTAAGCTATAGCTCTTTGCTTCCATAAGTGCTAGCTATGTTATCCTTCTCCCTGATCCGTAAGCTTCTTTCTCTTTGGTTTCCTTCTCCCCCTTTTGTAAAATCAAAAAGTCAGGATCTTGATCTTATATTTAAAAGGTTAATATCTTTGTATTTTGTAGATGAAAGAAGAGATACCATTGTAAGTGCCCCCCTAGATCGTTGCTCCCCTTGTTCCAAGGCATGGATCCATGGGTCAAGAGCATCACCTTCGAGGTGTTCTTGGCTACAACTAGCAACAAGCAAACATAAAACAACACAAGAAACAAACATATACACATGTTCAAGTCCATCATAGGTTTGTTTACCATTTAGAATCTTTGAAACATGGATGAGTACAAACATATTCACACGCATAACATCATTATTTGGATATTCATAGGACAAGCGACCCTAAGAAACATTATGGATTTAAACCGAGTTTATTAGGACATAGTGGATCCCTAGGTGTTGATTTATCAAAATTAGAGATGATAGAAACTGATTGGGAATTAGAATCTAAGGAAGAGGTCTTAACTCACCCGTTAGACCAAAAGAAGTAGAGAATGGTAGGATCAAAGAAACACACCATTTGGAGCATATAATTCAACAACCAATTTTTCAACATATAGCTCCTTCTCACCACAATGGTGTGTACCGTTACTATCACCCGCACTTGAACTCAAGTGTAGGGGAACCCTCCTATTTATCTGTTAAATAAGGGTAGAGTCAAGCTCGTGACTCGAACAAAAACAAGCGCTTTTTGGGAGGCAACCTAATATTTACTTTTCCCGCATATTAGGAGTGTCTTGTGTTTTAATTCTTTATTATTTGTTTTATTATGTTTAAATTGTTTGTAATCATGCTTTGTTTGTTTGTAACTTTGTCTTATTTGCAATCAAAGGTATTTTGCAACAAAATAAGTGTAGGAAAAATATCTGGTTTTTAGAACCAAATTCAAAAATTTAAAATGAATTGCTTAGATTAATTCGCATTAATTTTGAGCCATATGATTGAATTATTAATTCTTAAGTTGTTATGCAGCATTTTATACAAGAAAATAACTTATAAGAATAAGTGCTAGGAAATTTTTCATCAAAAACAAAAAATAAGTTTTCACAGACTGTGGAGACGGCGTCACGATTTACACGCGACGCCGTCACCGTGACACTTGTGACCAGGTCAGGATATTCCTGACGGCGTCAAATGCCCAGTTACAGGAAAAATCAAAAATTTTAAGTATTTTTGAATATATAAGTTGTACAACACTTAAGAAAGTTTAAATTCTTTTTTTAACATGCAAAACCCTGAGTTTAGCAATTCTCTCATCATATCTTTACTATTTTAATAGAATCGAAACCTTAAACTCTTATTGTATATATATCTATCCCATGGATTTTACGCTTGGTGTAGTTGTCTTTGTCTTTGATTAGGTGGAAAACTAGAAGGGGAGGTTGAATAGTTTTCTTGATTAATTGTTATGTTTTCAAAATTTTACTTGAAACTTTGTGTGAAATGACTTGATGTTGATCTTGGTTCGTGAAATATAAAAGTAAGTAAAAGAAAGAGTTAGAGAGATATAACCGCGACACAAGTATTTATAGTGGTTCGGCTACAAGGATACCTTCCTTGCCCTATTCCACTCTCTGAGTCACCTACTCGAGAGTTTGTTAAACACTAGTCACCAATCTCCTTTTTGATCGGCGGAGAAGCCTCACAACGATAGTTACACCTCTTTAATAATATAAAGCTAAATAACGGATTCTTCATACGGTAGAATCGAACCAACACAACTACACTTGATATACAAATGATAAATGGACTAACAACTACAAAGTAATGGTCAAGGCTCATCAATGAGATCTTGAAAGAGTTATGGAGATCGAATGCAATGTACTTGGTACTTGGTCGTCTCGGATGAATGCTCGGTAATTTTTTTTCTTTGAAATAAATTACCTATAAGAAGCTAAGAAGAAATATGCAAGAAGTAGAGAGAAAGGTCAGTAGATAATAGAGTATTTCTTAATGAAAAGGTGTGAGAAAACATAAGAAATGGCTTGTATTTATAGCCAAAAATAGTACTGTAGCCCGGTTCCGCCGGTGCCATTGGCGAATGGAACCGACAGCCAAAACCAATGGAACCGGCCAACAGTAACCAAATCCGAATTTTGATTCTCAAGATCTTGATAAATCTTGTGTAATCTTGTGAGATTACCCTTGGATTTGCTGCATTTGATTAGGTCATGCATGATGTAATTAGAGGTGAAATTAAAAAATATTTTTTTGTATAGTTTTTGTTAACATGAAATAATGTATACACATTTTTATGTCACTTTGTGATTTTGTGAAAACTTGTGTTTTAGAGAAGGTTTTAGCATAATGTTACTTCAAGTTTTGTCATCAAAAAAACAACGAAGATCGCGAAATAGAAATAAATGTTTTTGTCGGTTTATTTGTATTAACAATCTCCTCCTTTTTGTTGATGACAAAACTCAAAGTTTAAAGTTGATTAAAAGCTGGTTATTATTGAATTTTAGTTAATTTTAATCAATTGGTCTCTTCTCCCCCTTTTTGTCGAAACAAAAAGATAGAATGGGTTAGTCCATATTTCCTGAGAAATAGTAAACTCCGCCTTGAGAGGTGCATAGAGATCTGCAAAAATGAGTAGGTTAAATAGAATGGAACATAATCCCCCTTGCTTTGTGAGTACCTACAAAGAAAAGTTAGACAACAAGAAGCTAAAAGTGTCTTCTGTAGTATCGGCTAAACCGGTGCTGTTCCTAGAAAGGAACCGGCTTGTTATCGGACAGAACCGGCTGACTAAAAAGTCAAAGTCTACGAATTTTAAACAAGAAACATGATCATATGACAACAATAAAGAACATTTATTTAAGATAATGAAACATTAAAGACATTACATTAAAACAACAAAGAGCAAGATATTCTTAACGAATCAACTATTTTATTCTAGCATTCTAGGCCTATTTCTAGTAATTATGCGCAAGAAGATTAGGCGGTCGAGAATGTGGTTGAGAATAAATCTTACTTCTCCTTGGAAGTTGTCGACGATAGCTTGAGTTCGTTGGCAATGTTCACAAAACATTTCATGAGTAAGCATGGGAAAAGGATTGCTAGGTCCTAATTGCGAAAGTGGTGGTAAGTTTGAAGGTGGATTTGGTGAACATTGCGGTGGAAATGGTGGGATTAGTGGTTCCATGTCCGAAGTGGGAGAGGGAAAAGATGAATCAATGGGTGGGATGGGAGGTGGTTCATTAGCTAGACGCTCAATGGTGTCAAATGATGGACGAGGAGGTGGAGGATTAGTTGTTGCGGGTGGAAGATCCTCGAGAGAGTCAAGAAAAGCTTGAGGAGATGTAGGTGGAGTAGAGAATAATAGTTCGATTGGGTCAAGATTGATAGCTAGAGGGGATGTGAGTTTGGAAGGTTGAGTTGGTGCCGGAGGTGGCGAAGTTAATGGTGGAGGTGTTGACTTAGGAGTAAGTAAGAGATTGTCATTGTTGCTAGTTGGTGATAGATGTGGAATAGAAGTTTGGGAAGTTGGAGTAGTTGGTGGAGGTCCCAAAACATAGTCTGATGGAGGTGAGAGAGGTTGGTAGGGAGGTGAAGATGTCCTTGGATTGTTGAAGCAACAAGGTCTAACACTTATTCGGGCGGTCCTTTTTAGATTAGTTTTGTTTTCTTTAGGCATTGTTGGAGAAGGGTGATGGTGAAGAGAAAGGCAAGAATTGAGTCCTATTTATAGAAGAAAGTTTGAGGTGATTTTAATGCATTACTTGTTGGTTTAGACATAAAACAATGATTAGAAGGTGCCCTAGGTCAACTTCTACTATTAGGAGCTGATTGATGTGACAAGGAGGGAAAATTTGAAATGGATTTGTGAAATTCGTATTTAAAAAAAATTATACTGATCAGGCGGTTCTGCCGGTGCTATTCAACGAAGGGCACCGGCTTGAAAATCGAATGGCACCGCCGACCTGAAAGAATTTTGAAGAAGAAATTTTCATGATATGTTGGAGGTGCGGTTTTTCTTGACTCAGAAGTGAAAAATTAGTTTTATAAGAAAAACCCTAAGCCTCCTTTTAATATAGCTATAATTGAACGTGTTTGAAACGACATATTGACCATGTGTTTCGTTGAATACGTTCAAGTAGCATAATTTTTTTTTATTTGTATTAATCAATAGAAAATGTTTTGACTTAAAAAAAATTGTTGTTATTAAGCGTTTGGTTCCATGAGGCCAAGTCCTAGTCTGAGAAGATTGAAGGGTTCTCTTTTAAGAGGTTTGGTTAAGATGTCGGCAATGTTATCTTCGGAGGCGACTTTCTTTATAGTGATATTTCCTTTTTGGACATTGTCACGAAGGAAGTGGCGACGAATTTCTATATGTTTGGTGTTAAGAATAAAGCATTTACTATCGAATACTTTAAAATGTTCTAGAGATGGCTTTTTACCTTTGAAAAGCTCATAAGGAGTTTTTCCTAGGAAAAGTCTAATAAGAATTCTATTTAGAATGTAGGTGGAGATGTCGACGGCATTACACCAAAATTTTTGAGGAATTGATTGTTCATTTAGCATTGTTCTATCCATTTCTTGTAAGGCTCTATTCTTACGTTCTACTACCCTATTTGATTGTGGAGTACGAGGAGCCGAAAAGTTATGAGTAATGCCGTTAGCATCA
>BQNB010030489.1:3915-51788 GCA_026074375.1 Tanacetum coccineum
CGGTAGCTCCGTATCCTTTGTCACCTCTCTTTCCTTTTCTACCACCGGCGGTGGAATTAGAGGTCCATCGTAAGAAATACCACTACGAGTTGTAATTGCCTTGGCTTCATTTCTTGGGTTTGGAATAGTATTACTTGGTAAAGAACTTGAACTTTGGTTGGTATTGCCTAAATCATCAAATTTGCAGTGCAGTTTTGTTTCTTTGACATCCAACTTACTAGCTTATCACCAAGGAACTGTATCCCTCCAGAAGTGCTTTTGCAAGTATCAATGCATCCGGCATGATCAGCGTCTGAAAATGCTGTTAGTTCAAAGCCAGAATCCTTTGGATACCAGATTCCCATGTTAATGGTACCCTTTAGGTATTTAACGATTCTTTTAACCTCTTTGAGGTGCTTTTGTGTTGGTCGTGCTTGATAACATGCACAATAGCATACTGCTTGCACTAAGTCTTGTCTACAAGATGTCAAGTACATGAATGACCCGATTTTACTACGGTAATCAGATTGGTCTACGGGTTCTCTACTCAAATCTACATCTAGTTTGGGTTTTGTAGCTAATGGTGTACCAATGGAGTGACAATTGTCCATATTATGCTTTTTCAGAATTTCTAAAGCGTACTTGGCCTGATTGATAAAAATACCTTTTGGGGACTGGTGGATCTGTAGTCCTAAAAAGAACTTCATCTCCCCCATTAAGGACATTTCAAACCTACTGTGCATTAACTTTTCAAATCTTTTTGAATATTTAGGGTTTGTAGACCCAAAAATTATGTCATCAACGTAAATCTGCACAAGTAGAATATCCTCCCGGTATTTTATCTAGAATAATGTTGGGTCAATTATACCTTTAGTAAAGCCTTTAGACATCAGGAAGTTTGATAGTTCATCATACCAGGATCTTGGAGCTTGCTTTAATCCATACAAAGCTTTCCTGAGAAGGTATACTTTTTTTGGATAATCTGGATCAACGAACCCTTCCGGCTGAGCAACATAAACCTCCTCCTTCAGTGGACCATTAAGAAATGTCGTTTTTACGTCCATCTGATAGATTGGAAAAGACTTGTGTGCTACGTAGGCAACGAAAATTCGAACTGCTTCCAAGCGAGAAACTGGTGCAAATGATTCTTCGAAATCAGTACCCTCTTCCTGAGTATAACCTTTAGCTACAAGTCATGCTTTATTGCGAATTACAGTCTGATCTTCATCCTTCTTGTTCTTCCATAACCACTTTAGCTTTATAATCATCTTGCCAAATGGTTTGTCGACTAGTTCCCATACTTTTAGTCTGTCGAACTGATGAAGTTCTTCTTGGATTGCTTCAATCCATACAGAATCAGCCATTGCCTCATTAATGTTCTTCGGTTCAACAATACTCACCATGAGCGTGAACATACACATTTCAGGATCTGTGGCAAGCTGTCGTCTTGTTTGAACTGGCATGGTTGGATTTCCATGAACTTGTTCTAATGGATGATCTCTTGTCCATCAGTAATCATGACTTTATGGTTGAAATGAATGCACATCAGTATTATCAATGTTGCGTGAGGAAGGATTACCAGTTTCTTGTACCCGAGTACAAAAAGGATTGATAAATTCATCTTCTTGAAACGATGCATTCGGTGCTTGATCATTGTTGTTTTCCTTAGCTTGACCGTGTGTTGGAGTGTAATATTCTTTAATTAAAGGACTGAAGAGAAATTCCAACCCTTGTTGTGACGAATCTGTCTTTTCTGCTGGAGGAACAACATTTTGTCTTGGGGGCACGGGGCCAGAGTTGTCATAATCTGACGCCTTTTGTCCTTGAGGAACGAGGCCTGAAGAGACATTTTCAACAGACATCTCTTGTCGTTGTGGTGCGAGGTCTGAACTGTTGTGATCAGACATCATTTGAACATTGAGGAACGGGGCCTGAAGTGTTATTTTCAGCAGACGCCATTTGATGATCATCAGATTAAAATTCCTTGAAGCCCTGTTTTCTGAGATATCTGTCTTTTCCGCAACCAAACTCTGAGTCCTTCCTTTATAGGATTGAACGATGTACCTGTACTTAAGAGAGTACCTGCACTGACATCAAGAGCTTGTTCGCTTTCACATTGGTTAGTGATATCTGCATTTGAACCATTTGGGGGTTCACTGTCAACCTTTGTTGTGCTAGAGGCGAATGTCTTTCCAGTTGGAACCCATCTAAGAACCACATTTTTGAAAACTCTACCCGTCGGTTTCCACCTAAGACAAGATCTAGGAGTCATTGTTTTTTCATGCACCGGTGTAGTCTTTTTGATTGAAAACCTATGTCCTTTTGGGATCTGTCTTTCTGGTTTCTTTGCAACACTTATTTGCTCTACGGGTTTGTTTTGGGTCGTTCAGATTTAAACGCAGTCGGTTGTCTAACAACGAACTGGTTTCTATGTGGTTGTAAAACTGGTTTCCCCAAGATTGATGGTTTTGCAAACTTAGTATTCACACTATTTCCTGTTAGTTTCCTTAACTCATTTTTTAATGCTGCAATTTCAAACCCCTTTTTCTGAATCTGAGCTAGTACATCAACATTTTCATTAGACTTTTTGTTCAGTTTTGCTATTAAAGAGTCATTCTGGTCTTTGGTCTGAACTTGTGTCCTTTTGATAGAATCAAAAAGATCTTTGTAAGTCTGTTTCAAGTGCTCTTTTTCCTTATGTAACTGCTCATTCTCTGCAAGTAATTTAGCTACACTATGTTCCAATTCGATGTTTATTGTTTCAGTTACATCGATGTCATTTTTAACTTTGGCTTCATTACTTTTCTCTTTTAAAAATTGACTCCGTTGCCCTGATTTTAAAACATTGTTTTCCATTTTTAGTTCAAGATTAATACAATGTGCTTCGAGTTTTGCAAAATCTTTTTGACACTGGGCAACAGTGTTTTTGAGACAAACATTTTCAGACTCGAGTAATTGATTTAAGAGTTCAGTTGTCCTGTTATCAGTTAATTTAGCAGGCAAATGACGTGTGTCATAACATTAATCAGCATTCTGGTCAACCTCTCCTTCATTATTAGATTCAGGTTGCTCAGTATGCTGTTGTCCTGTAGCAAAGATATTGATTTTAGCAGTCGTTTGTACCTCAACCATTGGCTCTTCATCATATATAGGTCTGATGTCCGCATCATTCCCTGATCTGCTGCTTGTATCCTGCTTTTGTGATTCTGTCCCATTGCTTTCAATGATAACTGAACTAGCATCCAATGCATCCAGTGTATTACTCGTATCAATCTTTTCCTCTGTTGTCTAGATTTGTCTTTCATTCACCATTCTGTCATACTCCATTTTATGCAGCGCTCTTTTCTCAATTGACTTTTTAACATAATCCATGTTTTGGATAAGTGTATCACGGAATTCTGGAACATCGAGTCGAGTGTATTCTAGAAAGTAGTTTCGTGTCATTACAATATTTTCATCATTCAAATAGATCTGTGAGTTGATGAACATTTGAAACTGTGTCTCGGGTACTTTAAAAGAAACCATGTATCCAATCTCTTGAAATTCTTTGTTGTCAAGTTGCTTTTCTAGTTGATCCACGTTTAGGAACATCGTGCTTGTGAAAGTCTTTAGATATTGACAAAAAAGTGTCGTAAATGTGCGTTTGAATCCATCCTCGGTTCAACTTCCTTTTAAGTCGTTGTTTAAAAGACACTTGAGGTGTGAATGAAGTCGTTGAAAAGATACCATGTAACTTTTTTTTGATTTGTCTTGAATTAGTTGCATTTGTTGTATTTCTAAATCTGAACACGAAGATAAGGTATCTTTCTTTTCCATTTTATCGTGAATTGAAGTGAAAAAGTTGTTGGATCTTAATTGGATTTGATGTGATTGAAGTTGTGGTAAAAATAAAGCAATTAACGTTCACGGGATTTTACACGTCTATGATTAAAACCGATAATATTTAACGGGATTTTACAAAATCAATAGAAAACCATGAATGATTGAGTGTTTGTTGTTTTTGATTAATTGTCCTTGTAGTCCGAATTAAAGTCCAGGGTCCTTGTAATTAGTCCTTGAAGTTTGTTTGTCTTGATGTTATATTTTGATGTTATGTTTTGATTAGAGAATGATTAATGGATTCCCAAATTCGGTCAAATACCACCTGATGCGGTAAGGTCGAAATTTTTTTCCGGGAAATTAGGTTTTCAATGGACAAAACGCAGTGTTTTTAGACAAAACGCAAAGAAGGTCTTCAAAAGTAGACAAAACGCAGTAAGGCTTGAGGCAAAACGCTGTGAAGAAGAATTTTTTGCCAGAGTTTATGTCCAACAAAACGCAATATAGGTCTTCAAGGTAGACAAAACGTAGAGGCAAAACGCAAGAACCAAAACACAGTACCAAAACGCAGGACCAAAATGCAATAGGCAAAACGTAGGACCAAAACGCAATAGGCAAAACGCAATACCCAAAACGCAATAGGCAAAACGCAATACCCAAAACGCAATAGGCAAAACGCAATACCCAAAACGCAGAGGCAAAACGCATAGGCAAAACGCAATAACCAAAACGCAGAGGCAAAACGCAGAACCAAAACGCAATAACCAAAACGCAGAGGCAAAACGCAAAAAAGAACACCCCTTCAGTTAGTCAAAACGCAGTCAAGAAAAAATCATCAAACTTTCTTGAAAGCTACGAAATGATGTTAAAACCACCTAGTAATGATGCAAGGGATAGATCTAAGCCCGAAAGTACAAATCTTTAACACCTTTAACCACAAACAAAGATCAAACTTTGATTTTTTTCTTGATATTTTTAGAACAAAATAAGCCACGAATTTGAGCTTATTTAACCACAATAATCAACCACGAATCCACACGTAGCTCTGATGCCAATTGTACGATCCCGATTAACACTTCCACTTCATATCACAAACCACGAATCAATCAAGAAAAGAGATAAGATGATTTCTAGAGAGAGAAAGAAGAGAGAGAGAGAGTTGAGAGAGAATATAGAAAAGTGAAATATTATAAAATGAAATCTACTTCTAACTTTTCCTAGGAGGAACCTTCAAATTGTGACTTTGTTAAAAGACTCCTTTTTACTAACTCATCGTGTTTTTGATTTACAACTGCAAATTTCACTAGGATTTAGTTTTTAAACCTTCTTTTATGTCAATTGTCTTTACGAGACTAATAGTACCCTAGAGTTCATTTAACTTTGTTTGTAGAATGTCATAATTCAATCGTCGGTCATTAAAGGCTATGTATTTCTCAAGCTCATTCTGTTTGTTCTGAAGTGCAATAAGACAGCTATCCTGACAACTAGTAGCCTCCCCCAGAGCCCTACTAGTCTCATCCAATGGTTAGTTTTGATCATTTTCCAATTCTAGAGTCAATTTTGCGTTTGCTTTTCTTTAATTGCTTTAAAATCATTTTGTTTTCCTCAGTATCAAGAGTTAAATTTGCAATTAAATTAGCAAGCGCAGCACGCTCATCAACACATTCTGTAGCATTTTGGTCAACCTGATTATCATTATTACATATATTTGATGAATCAGTAGTGACATTGCTTCATTCCTTACTCCAAAACATCTATGTGTCATTAATGGATTCAGGTTTGCTCAGACATGTAGTATTTCATTTGCAAACACATTATTTTCATCATGGTTTTGTACCTGTTCCAATGGCTGTTCAGTTGAACTAGATTCTTCTAGTAAGACCTCCTGAATCTTTGCCATGAAACTGTAATGTGCTTCCAATTCCTGTTCATCAATCTCTTCATCCGTGTCCTGTCCGTATGCCTATCCAGCTTGCTCGTTGCAGTGGAACACCTTTGTTCAGCTTGTTTGCACTTTTATCATCTTTTCCATGGGATACGTGTAGTCTTTAAACCCGCTTTGTTCTTGCCCATTCCTTTGCATTATGTGGCCAAATCCCTTGCAGTTAAAGCACTGTATCCCATTCTGTTGCACTACCTGACTTCCTACAGTTTCCCTAGCCCCAGCAACTGTCATTGTCCTTTGATTCCCAAACTGCCCTGACTGATTGTCGTTGTTATACCTTGGTGTGGTATCTTCATTTTGTTCCTGGGAGTTTGTAAAGAAGTTCGGAAGGTTGTTGTTGTAAGGTTTGTAGAGTTATTTGAAAAAATACTTTGCCAAGGAGTGCCAAATTCTTTTGCATTTCCTTATCCCTCTGAGCTTGTTCAGGATCACTGTCTTCTTCAGATACTGACTCGATTTGAGGTGTAATGTTTGGCGATCTCTTTTCCTTTGTGTTTGGTAGATGCACTTGGTCTTGCTGGACAGATGATGTTGTATTTGTTCTCTGAGGTTTTGGTGCTTGATAGTAATTATCTGAGTATGGTTGAGCAGCCGCAAGAAGTGCTAATGGATTTGCACTTTTGGCTATTCTCTCAGCACGGATATCATTAACTTCATTTTATGATGCTTAGAATGTCACAAAAGTGGGTGTTATGAGATGGTGTCTATTTCTTTTGATTGCTTGACAAACCGTCACCACACTCTTGACCATTCTGGTTGAAGTTGTTGAAGAAATTGAACATTCATTTGCATTGTAGTAACTTGCAAGTTGTTCCTTGTCAATTCATTCATCAGTTTATAAAACCGTGAGTAATACGACTCCATTGATTCTCCATCTCGAGAAGTAAACTTCCCAAATTCCCAGAACAAATTGGTCTTTACATCTTGTACGTTCAATGATTCACCCTGTTGTAGCCTTTTAAATGGTTCATCCACATCTCATTCGCTGTTTTACAAGCATCCACAGTGGAATAGATATCATCTCCAATACCAGTTAAAAGCAAGAAAATTGCTTCTTTTTCAGACAGAAAGTGTTCTTTGTTCTCTGGAGTCATGTTCAATACTGTTTCAATTGTTGTATGTTAGGTACATGAGTGCTCCGACCATACTACGATATTTCGTTTGGTCGATCGGAGTACCACTCAAGTCAGCATCAAGGTGTTTTGTAGCCATTGGAGTACCAATGCTATCACATGAGGTCATACCATGCTTTTTAAGTATCTCTTGAGCATACTTAGCTTGGTTTAAGTAATTACCTGGTGCTAACATTGGTGGACGATCTTTGCTACCCGCTTCCATGATAGCATTATGAAGAGCATTCGATGATTGAGTTTGCAAATTGGTATTTGAATTTGACATTTTGATGAAGTTGTTGTAAATGGATATCGGATCTTAAGTGTTATAAAGTGATTGATTGTGGTTTTAAACGAATTAATGTGCACGGGATTTTACAAATCTTTGATTAAAACCGATAAGTGAATTAACGGGATTTTACAAAATCAATAGACAAACCGTGAATGAATAATCGATTGATGTTAATGTATGTTTGTTGAATGATTAGATGTTTTGTTATGTTTAGACAATGATTAATAGATTCCCAAATTCGGTCAAATACCACCTGATGCGCGGATCGACCTTTTGAGACAAAACGCAACCAAGAAATGAAATGGACAGAGTCTCCCCTAGGCAAAACGCAATAAGGGTCTTCAATCAGGCAAAACGCAATACCCAAAACGCAGAGGCAAAACGCAATAACCAAAACGCAGAGGCAAAACGCAATAACCAAAACGCAATAACCCAAACGCAATAACCAAAACGCAGAGGCAAAACGCAATAACCAAAACGTAGAGGCAAAACGCAGAACCAAAACGCAATAACCAAAACGCAGAGGCAAAATGCAATCAAGAACACCCCTTCAGTTAGTCAAAATGCAGCCAAGAAAAAATCATCAAACTTTCTTGAAAGCTACGAAATGATGTTAAAACCACCTAGTAATGATGCAAGGGATAGTTCTAAGCCCGAAAGTACAAACCTTTAACACTTTTAACCACAAACAAAGATCAAACTTTGATTTTTCTTGCTATTTTTTTGAACAAAAAAAAAATAAACAAAACAACCCACGAATTCGATCTTGTTTAGCCACAAGGATCATACAACAACCACGAATCGATCAAGAAAAGAGATGGGATGATTTCTAGAGAGAGAAAGAAGAGAGAGGTTAGAGAGAAATGAGAAAAAGAATTATTTAGAAATGAAATCAACCATTTTTCCTAGGGGAAAAGTTACTTAAATACCCCGACACATTAAGTGACGTTCGGGATATTTGACTAGGACCCGGGCTTGGGTTTTGCTTGGGATTAAACCCGAAACATATACAATATTAGATTAACTATCGAGCCCGATTCCTGATACTTTCCTATTACAACGTTAACTAATTGATTGACCGAGACTAAAATACATAATGGACGAACTTCATGTTTGACTCAATATTTTGAGGCTAACATTAAATCAACAATTTTATGTGGTTAATAGCAAAAATTTTAGTCTTAGTTCAAATTTATACTTGAATTTTTCAAAAAGAAGTCTTCTATATATATAAAAAAAATAATAATAATAAATTATGAAAAATGATGAAAAATGAAAAAATATAATAAATATAAACTGTGGGCTGATAAAAGTTTGCTGCATCTTGCCGGCTCACAACCGATGTTACAGCCTTCTAAAGAAAGCCCATAGTAAGAATAAAAATCCAAGACTGATAAAAGTTTGCTGCATCTTGCCGGCTCACAACCGATGTTGCAGCCTTCTAAAAGGTCGAGGGTTACAATTGCATCAATGTTATGTTTAATATTAAGTGTGAATTAATAAATAGATCTCTTTTTGTTAAATTTAAATATGCTTTTGAACTTTGACTATTCTATTTTAAGTTTTTAAATAAGCTATGTATATACGGGAAACCTGAGAGTTTTTGAAACCTAAGGTCCGTGAGTCCCGATACTAGTCTCTGTGGGGTGTCAAAAGCCTGGTCACTTAGCCGCAAGGTTGGGATGTGCCAAGACGAAAGTCGCTACATGGGATGATCTCGCCTTCAAACTCATTATTCTCGGGTGGAACGTGAAGCATAGAATTTTGCAAAACGTTGATCCATGGTTGAAATTCAAATTAGCACATTCACCTAAGATATAATAATTGTCGGGAGTAAAAAGTTCACAAGTTGCAAATATGAGTAGTGTTAGCATCTTAACTGATATTTAACGGTGATTTCGTTTTAAGCTTGGTTTGGAGCGAGTGAAAAGTCGGGGACGATGAATTTATCCTTTTTTGGGGCATTTTCGGATCAAAATGCATCTTGTTCTATGATCCCTAACGGTTATGAAAATAACGGAAGTCAAATAAGTTAGTAGTTGCTTAAAAAGAGAAATAAAAAAAATAAAAAAAAGAGAAAATAGGAAAAATACAAAATATTAGTAGGAATAAGTGAATTCATTTAAAAATGGTAAAAACGAGGCTTCTCTAAACTATTGATTCTTTAATTCCCCTCGATGAACACTTAGCTACTTTTCGAGATAATTAGTCGAGGGGGATCGAGATTCTTAGTTTCCTAAGTGCATACTTATAGCATTGCGTGAGGACACGACAATATCTTCGTATGGGGGATTTTGGTATGTGTTTAAATACACATACTTTGACCTCTAAAAACAGACTTAAATGACTAAAAACCTACCAAAAATACATTGTATTTGTATGTTTTGCATTTGTATTGTGCAGGTAACGGATATCCAAGAAAAGGACAAAAATCGAAGCCAAAACGACAAAACCGAGCACGAGAACGGAAAGACAGTCAAGTCAAAAAGTCAAAGTCAAATCAAGTCAAAGTCAACCCTGGGATAAGGCATTGGAAAGAGCATCGAAAACCAAACCCGAAAACCTAAATTGCCAAAAGTGGGCCCACCCGTACCCACCCAGTGGGCCCGGGTCAGCCCACTTATACACTAAAAACCTAAACCCTTTAACCTTAATAAAGGCCCAAGTCCAATTTTTATAATACCCGGCCCAACAACTAGCCCACCATCACCACTTAACCCCCGTTAACCCCATTCCCTTTATAAGACCCCCGTTAGTACAAGGACGAATCATGAAATGATAATAAACACATTCAGGGACCACTCCTGCCAAGCCCCTAAACTTTCACCCTGCACCAATCAAACAAACAGGACAACCCCTTTTCCCGCTAAACCCCATTTTCACTGTTCACCCTCCGTCCCCAAAATTACTCTTACCCCAAGGATTAAACCCACCTTCTAGAAGCCAATAATGATGCAATGAGTGACGTTTTGCTCTGACACGTTGGCAATCCAAAAGCAATCATTGGGGAATGATTGTGTGGCAAGCATCCAAGGGCTAAGATGAATTTAAAGAAGCACAAGATGATTTGAAGGGCCAAGATTGATGCTGTTTTTCCTCTCACATAAGAAAACCAGCTAAAGACCTCAAAACATCTATCCTATCCTATAAATAGAGGGCTTAACCCTTGTAGTGAGAGTTAGTTTTTTTAGTCTCTTTTGAAGTGTAATTTTTATTTAAGTTTTAAAAGTATTTTGTATTTCAATTCCTTGTAAAAGTTTAAGTTTTTAATGAAAAATTTGAGGTTTGTGTTTTAAGTTTCTGTGTTTGATCATTTATTATAACCTGTTAAGCTTTGAAAAGCTATGAAACAGCTTGTAGATCTTACCTAAAAGCTTCACTAAGCTTTTTGTTTCTTGAATCAAGCCTTAGTTTACTGTTTTAATCTCTTTTATTTCCTGTTTTAATCATAAAAATCTAAAAAAATACTAAAAAGATCCACCCCTTAAAACACCTCAGCTTCTTTGGATGATAAGCTAGCTTGGGAAGAGCTTATAGACCTCACTAGCTTGTCTTTTGACAAGCTAGAGCTTGTAGATTTGATTATTTACCCTGTTTTGAGCAAGGGTGTTTGTAAGTTTTCATTTTCACTTTTTAAGCTTATTTACTGTTTTACTGCTTATTGTTGCTTATTGCCTGTTCTTATTTGCTTATTTGTGCTTTGTTATGATGTCTAATGCTTATGAATGCTTAGTTGTAGTTTAAAATTTCATTTGTGCAAGTTTTCTTTGAAATCTGTCTTAAATAGCTTATCTACTTGCATAATCTGTTTTAGCTTATTTAAGTGCTTATTTGTTATTGAAATATGCTTAATAATGTTTATTATGCTTGTTAGATATCTGGTCTAATAGGTTTGTTTACAAAAAAATTAAGTTTTTTAAGTTTAAAAAGCATTTTAAGTTTTTAAAGGGGTGTTTGGTTTAACTGATTTTGAAGGTCAAAACGGGTCAAAATGAGTTAAGTCTTTTGGGTCACCTTAGTTTAACTTAAAATCATCATAAAGTTCAGTTGTTAAAAGTTTTTAGGTATTAAAACTCAAAATTAAGGTTTTAAGAGTTCATTGCTTGAAACTGTTAAGTTATAGCTTATTCTAGTTGCTTATTTGATTGTGCTTTGCTTATTGTTGCTTTTGTGTTGTTTTTGTGTTTATTCATGTGTTAAAAGAAGTTAGAAACAAAGCTCAATAGCCTGCATTGTTGTTTTGAGGTTTTTGCTAAAACTGTCAAAAAAGTGCTAAGTGTTGAATAGTTTGAGAAACTGCTTTTTCATTTGCTTATTGTTACTTATCCTGAATTTCAAACTCTCTTTTGATTCTTGTTATTTGTTCTTTGAGGTAAGAGCTTAATCTGTGTTTGAGGATTTAAAGCCAAAGGATCTGTTGTTTGCTTTATTTTTAAGCTAAAAGTGGTGGTTGTAAAGGTTTGAAAAAATTAGGCCAAGGTGTTGAAATCTTTGAGAAACAGCTTTTTCATGAAGCTTTTTAAGGGCTTATTTGAAATTCAAATTGCTTTTTGATTGTTGATACTTGTAGCTTTTTGGACAATCTTTAAGGGCTTATAAGTTGCTAAGCCATAAGGATCTGTCTTTGAGCTTATTTTTAAGCTCAAAAGTGCCCCACCAACATCTGCTGCTTCTTTGTTGTTGCAAGTATTTGTTGCTTCAATAACTTGTCACGACTGATCCATGACACAAACCTGTTAACCACCTGCTGCTATCATGTCACAACTTGCTGCTTCTTATTTTGTTGACCATCTGCTGCTATAACCTCTAGGAACGTGTCATAACCCTATAAAGTATATTAGGGTTTACCACCAATTTAAACCTTTAAACTGTGGTACCTGCTGCTGTAGCAATATTGACCAAAACCTTTTAGGGTTTTAGTTTATTGTTTATGAAGAGCAAAACATGAAGATCATTAGCAGCATCAATACCAAGCGAATCTTCTTATACCTCAACAAAGCATCGTTAACAAAACCAATTGTGAAGAATTGTTAACAGCATCAAAAACAAGAAGATCATATATAATCTGATTATCTCTATCATATAACATCATGTTCAAGAACGATATTCAAACAATACATATGATGAAATCCCAAAACAGCGAAACCTTTTCAAAACAAAACAAAAATAAACCTGTTTTGGGCTCTTTGATGTTGAAACCTTACAATTGAAAGCCGATCACCAATACATCTTGTGTCTTCAATACGTTTAATGAGCATAAATCAACACACCTTGAACATGTAACCGAGTTTCTTACTTTCTGCTTTTTGTTGAATCAGGGTTTGTTGAAACCCTAGTTTCACCGAATATGATTATGAGTAGAAAACCCAGAAAACTAACCAAAAATCATTAAAACCATGAGATCCTAGATATCACAAGCCACATGGCTCTGATACCACGTGATAGAACTAAAACACGTGACAGTTCTTAGGATCAATTAAGCTCAGATTGTTTAAATCTTTATATCTAGGATAAATAATAACATAGGCGGAAAATTCAAACATAGAATCAATGTTATTATAACAAGGTGTTTTCATCATTATCTTTCATGATACAATGACTACTACAAGCCGCAATTCTACACGATCAACTGTAGAATGGTTACCTAATCTAACAGGAACATTGATCTTGGGGCTAAAACACAACCAACCTAGACGTCTACATTAAGACTTGACGCCTAGAACACACACACACTTTCCTGGTGTTTACATCTTGAAACACTTAAAACAATACGACCTATATCTATTTATATAATAGAGATATTTGGTTTACAAAGGATAAGTATTAGGAAACAACTAAATCTTCCTAACTTTTATAATAATCTTCTGTAATCTTCCATCATTTAAAGAATTCCTTCTTTGCCTTTTAAGTCCTTCATCTTTCATAACTTTTGTCTTATCAACTCAAATATAAATCCTAACAAATCACTCCCATGAAAATTTTCTCTTTCAACTTGCCATTGTAGTTGATTCAAATTGTGGTACATCTTCTCTCTAAAAGTCTCATACTCTTCACTGAAGAGTACTCGAAATGCAATTTCATATAGTCTTTTGTGTCTACCCATTGTGTCACACCCCTCCAAGGCGGAAATGTGAGGCGTAACGTCATGGGTATCATCACAACACAATGGAGTCAACAATAGAGAAAACTAAATGCATTAAATAAAATGAAAAGGATAAAAAGTGTCATGACAATACCAAACACACAAAAAAGGAGTCTTATATTGAGGTAAAAGAGTCACTCTAATACAAAGACATAACAAAATAATCCAAAGCCTAAAACATTTATAGATGCAATTCAAAACAAACACGAAAGTAAAACTAAGGAAACTCCACATGCAAGCCTACGGTCACACTAGCCAATCTTCCTAACTTCACTTTCCTCACGAGGCTCACCTGAAAATGATGCTTAAAAACGTCAACACAAAGGTTTGTGAGAGAATAGGTTTAAGACACGAAAATCAAATCTTATACACAATTACTGTGATTAATGCAAACATGGCAGGACAATTACTACACTATCATACAAGGTAGCATGCAAATGTAACCAAAACAAGCATGGGAACGGAACATGTCCCTCGATCCAACAATTATCAACAATTGGGTAGGAACGTTACCCCCGATCCATTTAAACCATCACTTCACATGGGTAGGAACGTTACCCCCGACCCCAATATCACAACAAATGGGTAGGAACGTTACCCTCGATCCCAATACACATAAGCATTTAGCACGTGACATATAATAGCCAAGTAAAGTCCATACACTTTAAAAAAACACATAATCATAGTAATTAAAACCTTTCAAATCCATTTACAACATTTATATCCCAATTTAAAAGCAATGTAAAAAGAGGGACTATGAAACTCACCTGATGCACAACTACTTCACAATATCCTTGAAATCAACGAAACACAAATAAAACCCATGTTACACGTGATTAGGCTAAATGCCCACGACGATGTAACTATCAATTAATGGACTACTAGGTTTATATTATGATTATAAACCCCTTACCATACTTCCCATAACTTACATATACTCTAAATACCTTTAATCATTTATTCTTGTTTTCATGTTTTTCGGTATAATTTTGTAGTCACTTTATGACCACAAATAAAATACTAAATCACCAAATTGATTTTTCCCCTTTCATTACCGACCTTCCTAATGGGTTGTGAACTACTGTGATTTTTTAGAAAAAATAATATTATGCCTAACTATTTTATAAAAATTCAACATCAAAAAGTACTCAAATTCAGATCTAAACGCACATCAAACATTTTGATTTTAAAAAAAAATACTTAGACAATGAATTAATATCTGTGCTTTGATCTGGAGTTAATAGACATATAAAGCATGACCTTTGATGATTGGATAACCTCAATTCAACTTTTAAGTAGGGGTTTTACTCCCCGAAATCAGACCCAAATCTGAATCGAATTTACTGTTTCGACAACTTTTCTTACAAAACTTATTTGACTAACTTCCTTACCTCAAAACCTTTCGGGCCGGAGTTTTTGGAAACTAGACTCTCTGAACTTTAATTTAGGCACAAGATTCTACCTAAAAATCGTTTTTATCATTGGGATATCATTCAATCAGCAAGACCCAAAATTCTGCCAAATCCTAACATTCAATCTAACGCGTTTTAAACTAAACCGTTTACACCAACATGCTCTAAATTGAATCCCGAAAACTGCCATATAGTTTTATATTATTAATTTACAGAAACCCTAATTATTTCATCAATTCAATTGTTACATAATTAATACAATAATTAAAGCATAGATTTGATTATTAGAATAAAAATTTAACATAGTTTTAGATTTGAAAAAGATAATCTAACCTTGATCTTGAAAGCTTAAAATTTTCTCCAATGGTGGCTAGGGTTGATATGGTTGACACAGTAAAAAAGGGAAGGGGAATACAGATTTATTTTTATAAAATACTAATTTATTTCCTACTTGGACTTGGACTATCTCCTTCCTTTTTCTTTTGTAAAACCAATCCAACAAGCACCCCTTTAAAAACAAATATTATTTTTTATATATTTTGCTAATAAATTTCGTTCTCCCCCTTTACCACATATTATATATATTTTTTTTATTTAATACAAACCTATTTAAATAAATACATACCTTAAAATAAAAATACTTTCACTACTTAATATTATTTTTCCAAATTATTTTTTATTAATTACCTCATAAATAAATTATCAAACCTCAACATTCTAATTAAATTTTCAATTCGAAATTAACGATTCACACTTCATTATTTTACCGACGATAAAATAATAAAAATCACTATACTACCGAAATCACCATCACATACGAAATAAAATGACTAAATCATTCATTTCCACCATCATAAACTCATATAACAACACATATGCCATATAACATATAACACCAAAATGACTTACGCACATAATTCCAAACTCATAAAATTAGGCAAGTTAACACTAACAGTGAAACTAACCTCGCTAAATCGCGGTTGTCACAACCTCCCCACCTTAGGGAAATTTCATCCCGAAATTTAACTAGTACTTCCATCAACATGCTTAGCAAATAATTTCGGATACTTAGCTTTCATTAAATCCTCACATTCCCAAGTAAACTCAGGACCTCGCTTAGAATTCCAACTAACCTTGACGATTGGGATACTACTTCGTTTCAACTTTTTAACTTCATGATTTAAATTTCTTCAGGTTCCTCAATAAAACAAAGAGTTTTGTCTACCTTAATTTCTCCTAAAGGCACATGAAAATTTGCATCCGCTAAATACTTCTTTAAATTTGAAACACATCAAGTACACTACTTAACTATTGAGACAATTTTAATCAATCGGCTATAGGACTGATCCTTTCAATTATCTCAAATGGTCCTACATACCTTGGTGCTAAAATGTCTTTCTTTCCAAATGCACTATACCTTTCTAAGAAGACACTTCCAGTAACACTTTATCACTAACTTCAAACCCTAACTATTTACGCCTATTGCCAACATAGCTATTTTGTCAATCTCTAGCTGCTTTGAGCATTTCCTTAATGAATATCACTTCATCAGTTGTATCTTGTACCAATTCTAGTTCAATCAACTGACTTTCTCTAATTTTAGCCCAAAGAACAGGTGACATACACTCCCTTCCATGCAACGCTTCAAATGGAGCACATCAAACACTCGAATGATAACTATTATTGTAGGAAAACTCAGCTATGGGTAGATGAGTATCCTAACTGCCACCAAAATCAATCACGCACGCTCTCAACATATCCTCCAAAGTCTAATTAGTACATTCACTTGGCCCATCCATTTAAGGATGATAAGCCGTACTCATATCCAACCGTGTTCCTAAGGCTTTCATTAATGTTCACTAGAATCATGACGTAAATCGTCCATCACGATCGGAAAAAATCAAAACAGGCACTCCATGCCTCGCTACTATTTCATTAATGTAGAGTCTTAACAACTTCTCCAACTTATAGTCTTCACGTATAGTTAGAAAGTAAGCTGACTTGGTCAATCTATCAACTATTACCCAAATTGTATCATATCCACCACTTGACCTCGACAACTTAGTGATAAAATCCATGATGATTTTGTCCCATTTCTACTCAGGTATCTCTGGTTTTTAAAGCATACCTAGTGGTCTTTGATGTTCAGCCTTTATTTTTGAGCAAGTCAAACACTTGCTAACATATGTAGATATATCCCTCTTCATACCTGGCCACCAATACATATCCCTTAAATCATAATACATCTTATCAGCTCCCGGATGAATTAAGTATCTCATAGTATGTACCTCATCCATAATAAAAGTCCTTACATCACCAATCAAAAGAACCCAAATTCTATCCATAAATTATAAACCTCCATCTCCCTTCTTTTCCATTTGTTGATCCAAGCTACACAACATTTTTGCTGGCGCGTTCTCTACCTTGGATGCCTCAACTGGAGCAGCTAATATATTGTCCTTAACACTTGACTAATAGTCATGGACATTGCGCGTACTCGTCTTGGTTTTAGTTTCTCTTTTCTACTTAATGCACCAGCCACTACATTCGCCTTTCTCGGATGGTAACTAATCTCAGTGTCAAAATGACTAAACAATTCAATCCATTTTGTTGGCGCTTATTTAACTCCTTCTGATTGAATATGTGTTGAAGACTCTTATAATCCGTATAGATGACACTCTTCGAACCATACAAATAATGCCTCCAAGTCTTAAGAGCAGACACTACTGCTCCAAATCCTAGGTCATGTATTGTATAATTCTTCTCATGGATCTTTAATTTTCGTAATGCATAGGCGATTCCCTTACCTCTTTGCATGAGTACACAACCTAATCCTTGATTTGACGCATCGCAGTAAACTACAAAGTCTTCTGGTTCATCAGGCAATGAAAATATTGATGCATTACACAAATTGTCCTTCAAAGTCTGAAAAGATTCTTCTTGTTCCCTGCCCCACTCATACTTCTGATTCTTCTGCGCCAGTGAAGCAAGGGGTTTAGCAACCTTAGAAAAATTCATGATGAAATGTCGATAGTAACCTACCAATCCTAAGAATGGTCATATCTTGGATGGCGTCTTAGGTACTTTTAATTCTTCATTGCTTCTATCTTACTAGAGTCCACATAAATATCATTGCTATTAACCACGTGTATGAGAAAACGCACTTCTTGTAGCCAGAATTCATACATGGAAAACTAGGCAAAAAACTTTTCCTTCTTCAGCAGCTCCAACACCAACTTAAAATGAACCTCGTGATCTTCCTTAGACTTCGAGTAGATCAAGATATCATCGATAAACATAATGAAAAACTTGTCTAAATACGGTTTGCATACCCAGTTCATCAAGTCCATAAAAACCGCTGGTGCATTGGTTAACCCAAAAGGCATAACCGTAAACTCAAAGTGTCCATATCGCATCCTAAATGCTGTCTTTGGAATATCTTCTTCATGCACTCTCTCAACCGATGATAACCAGATCGAAGATCTATCCTAAAGAAATAACACGAACCTTGTAATTGGTCGAACAAGTCGTCGATCCTGGGGAGATTCTTGGTCGTCAGCTAGTCCAACTCTCGATAGTCTATGCGCATTTGAAATGAACCGTCCTTCTTGAACAACACAGGTGCTCCCCATGGAGAGTGACTTGGTCGAATAAAACGTATATCAAACAAATTCTAAAGGTTACGAACTATCGAATAGGGTAGTAAACGAATATCGAATCAAGGGATAGACAATATATAAGGGATTTCAAATATGCAGTCATTTACAGCTTTTTATTTTAGCTTTGTAACACTTTCAAGATTATAAGCAAGATTGAAGTTATTTTTAAGATCATTTACAATACCAGTGTTAAGTTTCTTAATCATATTGTTTTGTGTTCAAAAAGCTATCACCACAGTTTACTTATAAGCTGTTTTCATTAAGTACGATAAAAAAGTTAAGTAGTTAAGAGAAAATCACAAATATCACTCTCAAATATACCACAGCTTATGTTATGGATGATAAGCCAGTAATGGATGGGCTTATGGACCCTCACTAGCTTGTTTTATACAAGCTAGAGCTTGTAGATTCATTGATTCACCCTGTTTTGAGCAAGGGTTTTGTAAGTCTCTCTCTTTTTCTTCTTATTCTTACTTTCTGCAGAACTGTTTTAGTGCTTATTTTGCTTATTTGTTAATTGAAAAGTAGTTTGTATCAATTTCTTACTTAGCACTGTTAGTTCCAGTGATAAAACTGCTAGTTATAAGTTAACACTGCTAGGCCATTTCAGCTTATTTAAGTGCTTATTCTTGATTGAAAGTTGCTTATAAGTGTTTTAATTTATTACTTGATAATCTGTTTTTAATTAATATAAAAAGAAAAATGATTCTTGAAAACTTTCAAGAGTATTTTCAACTAGCAGTACTAACCTGTAGTTAGTACTGCTAGTTCACTTTTGGAACAGCACTAACTTAAAGCTACCAGTACTAACTCCAAGTTAGTACTGCTAGTTCATTTTCTTGGATTTCAAAGGTAGCAGTACTAACTCAACACTAGCAGTACTAACTCCAAGTTAGTACTGTCAGTTAAAACTGTTAGTACTGGTATTCATTTTAACATATCAGCTTATTATTTATACTTATTTAAGATTGGTTTAGCTTTTTAGAGTAGATTAAGCCTATTTTAGTTTACTGTCTTCAGTAGAACTTATTTGCCTTCTTAAAATAATTTTAAGAGTTTATCAGTTTTAGTTTTCTAGCTTATTTGTCATTTTGGTTTATTCTAGTTGCTTATTTCTATTACTAAGTGCTTATTAAGGTTAGGAGAACTTCTGTTTTAGCTTGTTTGTTTAGTTATATTACTTTGTGTTTTGTTAGCATACCAGTACTAACTTTATACTAACAGTACTAACTTAAAACCTGGAGTACTAACTCCAAGTTAGACTGTATTTTTTTAATACTGTTTTAGTACTGTGTTAGAACTGTTTGTGTATTTACCTTTGTTTAATTTAGCTTTAATTGCTTGTCGTGTTTTTGCTTATTTAAGAGTTAGTTTTAGCTTATTTATTTTCTTGAAGTTTATTTGAGCCTTTTTGTGCCTTAAGTGCCAAAAGTTTTAAGCGTTTTTGCGTCTTCTAGTTTTGATTCTTGTTCACTTGTTTTCTATGCTTAGTCTTATGTTGCATTTGCTTTCCAGAATTAGTTTCCAAATCTTTCTTGTTCCATTAAAACAACCAATCATCAATCGTCCTCTCCGATTTCCATTCCAGCCTTCCGTTGGACATAACAACCCGGAAACACTCTATACTGCTCCGGTTTTCTTGCACGTCCGCGAAATCTAATCCGTGTTTGTATTTATATCATAATATAGATAAGTTTTAAGGAGTAAGTTTTGGCGGGTCAATTACCTTATTTCTTTGCATAAGCGCACAACCTAATCCCTAATTCGAAGCATCACAGTAAACTACAAAATCTTCAACTCCATCAGGAAGTGACAATATCGGCGCACCACATAAATAATTTTTCAAGGTCTGAAACGCTTCTTCTTCTTTTTTGCCCCACTCATACTTTTGATTCCTCTCTGCCTCACTCTTACTCGGGTCTACGTGACCAATAAAATGCACTTCTTCCAACGAAAACTCACACTTAGAAAACTTAGCATACAACTTCTCCTTCCTTAGTGACTCCAACACTAACTTCAATGAACTTCATGTTCCTCCTTCGACTTTGAGTAGGCCAGAATGTCATCAATAAATACGATGACAAACCTACCTAAGTACGGTTTGCAAACCCGGTTCATTAAGTCCATGAAAACCGCTGGTGCATTGGTTAACCCAAAAGGCATAACCGTAGACTCAAAATGTCCGTATCTCGTTCGAAATGCGGTCTTTAGAATGGCATCCTCATGCACTCGTAGCTGATGATAACCTGACCGAAAATCTATCTTTAAGAAAGGACACGCTCCTCGTAACTGATCAAACAAGTCATCGATCCTAGGGAGTGGATAACAGTTTTTAACAGTTAATTTGTTCAGCTCCCTATAGTCGATACACATGCGAAAAGAACCATCCTTCTTCTTACAAATAACACCGGTGCTCCCCACGGAAAATGACTAGGTCATATGAAACCCTTGTCTTCCAACTCTTGAAGTTATTCAGACAATTCTTGCATTCTTGAGGGTGCCAAACGATATGGAGACTTCGCGACTGGCGTCGCTCCAGGAACTAAGTCTATACGAACTCAACTTGTCGCTGCGGTGGTCATCGACAAATCTTCCGGAAACACATCAATAAAATCGCGCACTACGGGTATATCACTTATCCTAGGTTCATCTACCTTAGCGTTCATTAGGGCTTTGGCGGCTCCAAAGTACGTTCCCCATGAACTCGAAGTATCTCATCACCTTCCAACGGTATACAAACCACCTTCTCATGACATACTATCACAAACTTCCTCTTGGAAAACCAGTCCATTCTCACAATCACATCAAAGCTTCCACGACTCAACGGTATCAATGAACTCTAAGGGTTACGAACAATCGAATAGGATAACAAACTAATATTGAGTCAAAGGCTAAAATGCATATAGGAGATTTCACATATGCAAATAGACGTGGATCAAATGACATAAGAATCATTTGAAAGAAAAGATACGTATATGCACCGAGTGAAAACGCAACGAAAGAAAATCAACAGGCGTACCATGACCAATGAACACATAAAAAAATATCAATACGACAGACGGAAATTCTTATACCAATTATCGAATTTACTCGAAAGACCAAATTAAATAATGTTTTTATAAAAATCAATTTAAAATAAGGAAGTCACTTTAAGTATAAAAATCATTTTAAAGAATAAATAAAATTGTCTTAAATGTAATCTTTACAAAATTCATTCTGGTTGTCATAAAAATCTAGAGATGGTTATCTAATGGTGTATCGTACCTTACCACTATGAATCACTTTAGACATGCTTTTATAATAAAATAAAATTTATTTAACCTCTCAACAATTTTCATATCCTATTTGCATAGGCCATTTAACATATTCTATTTACAAAGATCATTTTAAACACAGTTTTTCAAACACTAACACAATACTTCAAAAGGGGCATTTATAATGAGACATCAACAAAAAAATAAAAAAACCTAAATTTAAAAAATAAAATTATTAATAAAAAAAAAAAAAAAAGAGAAAAAATAAAAAAAAACAAAAAAAATTCAAAAAAAAATAACTAAGACTTACGAAATTTTACAATTATAAAATATGTTACTCAAACAAAGGACACCATAATACCAAAAGGGATCGTAAAACACCGTACAGACTCTAACACAATTCTATTGTTTGAAAACGAAAGAAAATACCAGGAACCATATACTCAAAATAAAATCAAACGAACTCGTACAAGAAAACTCATGCAAGACGTATTACCCACAAGAAAAAGTAAGTCTATCCAAAATAACGATCAATAGAGCAAACCTAAAAGCATCGATACTATACGTCAGCTAAACCAGGGTTACGAAAACCAAGGGATATACAACCAAGGGAGTAATGATCCACACTAATATGTTAGGAACAATTAGTGTTTAAAAGAAACGTTTGATACCCATACGAGTAATCAATGCAACGAAAGAACTAACAAAACACGTCTATATCCGAAAGAGCAGATTCCGACAACCAAAAAACATTCAGACGTCCGAATATAGAAAAAATCGGTATCCTTACTAACAAAGTACGATGAAGGAATGCTAAGCTTAGACTTAGGAAATCCTAACAAACAACCGTACAAACGAGCAACCTCTATAATAGCAATACTATGTATCTATACGTACTAGATAGACAGGAAACTTACTATCTATACAACTCAACTCAACATATCCTCCAATTAGGGTAAGAGAAAAATTCTCTACCCATACCACCATCTTGATCATGAATACACATAAAAAAACATATTACACTACCACCTTACAACCAAACACAAATAAATGCAATCATGGTCACAAGTCTACGTGTGTGATGCATTTATAATTATGTTGGCCACCATAATTATAAGTGCCTCCTTTCACACGTGTACTTACTTCCAAGATTACACATTTCAATCATAATTCACATATAAGCACATATTCCACATTGCACATCTTAAAAAACTCCAACCTAACACATAAAGGATGCTCCATCAAATAACTACTTAGTTATATAAAAAAAATTGAAACGACATAAAGGAACGAAAGTCTTACAACGACTCCCAAAATACGAAATATCCGAAAGAAATAATCAATAACAACATAACGAAAATCTAAAACGACAGAAAGAAATTGAAGGTCTCAAAGCGCCCAAAGATACGTAATATCCGAAAGAAATGATCGATAGCAACGTGTTAAGGTAAAAGACGGGATAAACTTATGCTAGGCCTCGCTTAGGTTTGACTTTGATTTCACAAGAGTCACCTGACTCTACGGGTCCAAGCCTACTTCGAGCATCCGACAAGAGATATGAGTCGGCCTCCTTCTCTGACTCTTCTAACTAACCGTCCTCCTTCGGTTCCTCGAGAGCCTCCTTCTCAATTGGATCCTCTTCTGGATCCTTTGATATCGAGTAACCCGTAGGTCGAAATAAAACTTAGAGAAAAGCAAGAAAACAAAACGCCTAGATAGCTAAACACATAGATCCTATTATGTAGCTATATGAAGGATTCCTAGGTTATAGTCTAGGTCAAACCACCTACTTCTCTATAACTAAAGGCTCTGATACCAATCTGTCACACCTCGCCAAGGCGGAAACGCGAGGTGTAACGTCATGGGTATCATCACAACACAATGGTGTCAATAATAGAGAAAACTAAATGCATTAAATAAAACGAAAAGGACACAAAGTGTCATGACAATACCAAACACACAAAAAAAGGAGTCTTATATGGAGGTAAAAGAGTCACTCCAATACAAAGACATAACAAAATAATCTAAAGCCTAAAACATTTATAGATGCAATTCAAAACAAACATGAAAGTAAAACTAGGGAAACTCCACATGCAAGCCTACAGTCACACTAGCCAATCTTCCTAACTTCACTTTCCTCACGAGGCTCACCTGAAAATGATGCTTAAAAACGTCAACACAAAGGTTGGTGAGAGACATAGGTCTAAGACACGAAAATCAAATCTTATACACAATTACTGTGATTAATGCAAACATGGCAGGACAATTACTGTACTATCATACAAGCTAGCATGCAAATGTAACCAAAACGAGCATGGGAACGGAACGTATCCCTAAATCCAACAAGTATCAACAATTGGGTAGGAACGTTACCCCCGGTCCATTTAAACTGTCACTTCACATGGGTAGGAACGTTACCCTCGATCCTAATATCACAACAAATAGGTAGGAACGTTACCCTCAATCCCAATACACATAAGCATTTAGCACGTGACATACAATAGCCAAGTAAAGTCCACACACTTTAAAAAAAACACATAATCACAGTAATTAGAACATTTCAAATCCATTTGCATCATTTTCATCCCAATTTAAAAGCAATGTAAAAAGAGGGACTATGAAACTCACCTAATGCATAGCTACTTAACAATATCCTTGAAATCAACTAAACACAAATAAAACCCATGTTATACGCGATTAGGCTAAATGCACAAGATGATGTAACTATCAATTGATGGACTACTAGATTTATATTATGATTATAAACCCCTTACCATACTTCTTATAACTTACATATACTCTAAATACCTTTAATCATTTATTCTTGTTTTCCAGTTTTTCGGCAGAATTTTGTAGTCACTTTATGACCACAAATAAAATACTAATTCACCAAATTGATTTTTCTCATTTCATTCACTACTGTGAGTTTTTAGAAAAAATAATATTATGCCTAACTATTTTATAAAAATTCAACATCAAAAAGTACTCAAATTCATATCTAAACGCACACCAAAAAGTTTGATTTTTCTAAAAATACTTAGACAATGAATTAATACTTGTTCTTTGAGCTGGAGTTAATAGAAATATAATACATGACCTCTGATTTTTAGCTAACCTAAATTCAACTTTTAAGTAGGGGTTTTACTCCTCGAAATCAGACCCAAATCTGACTCGTATTTACTGTTTTGACAACTTTTCCTGCAAAGATTATTTGACTAACTTTCCAACCTTAAACCTTTCAGGGCCGGACTTTTTAGAAACCAGACTCTCTAAAATTCAATTTAGGCACAAGATTCAACCCAAAAATCATTTTTATCATTGAGATATCTTTCAATCAACATGACCTAAAATTCTGTCAAATCCTAACTTTCAATCTAACGCGTTCTAAACTAAACCGTTTACACCAACATGCTCTAAATCGAATCCCGAACACTCCCATATAGTTTTATATCATTAATTTATAGAAAATTTATGAAACCTGATTATTTCATCAATTCAATTGCTACATAATTAATACAATAATTAAAGAATAGATTTGATTACTAGAATAAAAATTTGACCTAGTTTTAGATTTGAAAAAGATAATCTAACCTTGATCTTGAAAGCTTAAAATTTTCTCCAATGGTGGCTAGGGTTGATATGGTTCGACACAGTAAAAAAAAGGGAAGGGGAATACAGACTTATTTTTATAAAATACTGATTTGTTTCCTACTTAGACTTGGACTATCTCCCTCTTTTTTCTTTTGTTAAACCGATCCAACAAGCACCCCTTTTAAAAAATTATTATTTTTTTATATATTTTGCTAATAAATTTCGTTCTCCCCCTTTACCATATATTTTATATATTGTTTTTATTTAATACAAAACTATTTACTAATTACTTACCTTAAACACTTAAATAAATACATACCTTAAAATAAAAATACTTTCACTACTTAATATTATTTTTCCAAATTATTTTTTATTAATTAACTCATAAATAAATTATCAAACCTCAACATTCTAATTAAATTTTCAATTCAAAATTAACGATTCACACTTCATTAATTTTACCGACGATAAAATAATGAAAATCACTATAGCTCCGAAATCACCATCACATACAAAATGAAATGACTAAATCATTCATTTCCACCATCATAGACTCATATAATAACACAAATGCCATATAACATATAACACCAAAATGACTGACGCACATAATTCCAAACTCAGAAGACTAGGCAAGTTAACACTAACGGTTAAACCAACCTCGCTAAATCGCGGTTGTCACACATTGTAAACTAGCTATTTTGGAGAGTATCAAGATGTATATTGAGCTCTTTAAACCATGTCATGCAGTTGGAGTGCAATTGTCTTTCTTCGAGTTGGATTTGTTGCAATTCTCTCTCTTTTGAATTTGAACTTGAGGATTCCATTGAATTATGATGTGTGAAATTTATTTGTGGATCTTTTCGATGATAAAGAAGTGTTGTGTGGTTAAAACTGTTATCACACAATTTTTCCCTCTAAAATTGAATTTTAAAAATTTCTTTCGCTAAAATTTGAAATTCTCTTTAGAATTTAATTCTAAATGTAGGAAAAAATTTTGAAATTTTAACATTTTGACGTCAATTTTAGCAGTAAAAATTTGAATTTCGTCCAAAAAATTTGAATTATAGCCCAAAATTTTCACTGTTGTACCAAAATTTGAATTTGACGTAAAAATTTGATATTAAGATTACCATAAAAAATAAATTTTACTCAAGTTTTCTCGCTAAAAAACATTTTCTAACTATGGTCAAATCGCCTTATGAATGTACTCAAATCGCCTGAAAAATGTGTTCAAATCGCCTGATAAGAATGATCAAATCGCTTTATAAGTTTGATCAAATCGTCTGAAAAGTGAACTCAAATCGCGGGATTTACTGAGTCAAACCGCTTGATAGTTGATCTCAAACCGCATGATATAGTTAGTCAAATCACTTGAAATGATGGATCAAATCGCTAGAATTTAAGTATCAAACCGCAGGGAATGATTGATCAAATCGCCTGAATTTTAGTATCAAACCACGTGATTTGGTTGGTCAAATCACCTAGATTAAGGATCAAATCGCCTGATTAAGATTAACTCAAATCGCATCACCTGTGACCTTAAATCACATGATTTATCAAGCAACCCGTGAGAATTCGTAACTCAAATCGCCTGAACACCTACTCAAACTGCGTGGCTTCAAAGCTCAAATCGCCGGCTTAAAGTGTCAAACCACGCGATTTCAAAAAATACCTAACAAGTCTTTACACTTAAAAACACCTAAAAACCATAATTTTTAACGTTTTTACCTGAAAGTTTTTGCAAAACTAAGTATATATAAGCTATATCAACATAAAAACCATAACTTTAACTTTTTTAACATCAAAATTTTAGTTACTTTAATTTTTGAGTATATGGCTTAAAAACACTAGTTTTCTTAGATTTTTACAAGTAAAACGCACACAATCAACACGTAATCATCCCATGGCGACTGATACCAATTGTAGAATCATTATTTTACACAAAAAAGAATACTAGAAGAGAAGAGAAGATGCTGGAGGTGTTTGGATAGAACTTTATTTCATTAAGGAAAAGGAGAGGATTTCTCTTTCATACTTTCCTTACACACTCACACCCTCTCTATGTGTAGAGAGGTTTCCTTTTATAGTCTCCAAGACTCGGGTTGGGCCTTACTTGGGCTTCCATGGGTCAAGTCTTGGACTATTACATGCTTAGTATATTCCTAACTATTACAAGACTCACGAGATCGACAATGTTTGCTACTTCACTAAACTTGTATAACTCGTCATCCTTTTTCATATACTTGATGATGTTCTTGTTCAGATATACCACACCTTTGGGTTTGTGCAGTATGGTATATGGCTCTTTGACATCAAGATCAACACATCTAACTTATGCCCTTGTGATGTTTAGCTTTGTCTGATAACTTTCAACTCCAAGTTGGACGTCTTCTACCCTCTTCTTAAGAACAATTCTTCGAATAAAGAGACGTAACCTTTGAGATGGTGAAGTTTGTTTTGAGCATACAGTAGATACATATATTCAATGTCATTCAAATGAAGCTTTGGAAAGTCATCTTATTTGAATACATACTATTTCTGATTAGCTCATCTTACCACAATCTCCTTCAAATACCCATATCTAAACTGCTTGTCAAATGAAATTCTAATGATACTTAGGATCTTCATTCGAGAGTAAAATATGTGACTTGATGTTACCGCATGCCTTCCTCTATAGAATTGTTGACGTTTGAGTCCCTAGTGGTGAATTCTAAGAGATGTGTTTAATTCATATCCTACTTTACTTAAACTCTAAAGCTTTAGGATCATTTCTTCTAAGCCTTCTAACTTATACCTTGCAGCCTTCGATTTTGTTAGTGAGGAGGCATAGTTCTTTTCTGTGTTTCCTGTCTTCAGATACTCTAGATCTTTATTGAAGAAGAAGTCTAAAGGAATAGTTGTGCGACCAAGAGGGCCTTGCAATGGTAGAGGCTTGCTTAAATCATAAGGGCATCTGTCACCTTCTAGATTCGCCCAATCAATCTGATCTGTCAGGGCTAAATAACACTGCTACATATTGTATTCTAGCTCGATGTAGTTCCTATAGTTGCCCTTGAGTAATTTGAATGCTGGTCCTTCAAGGTCAGCTTTCGTGATCTTGTCCTTCTTGTGACAGTGTTTGGCAAACTTGGTGAAGTCAATAGTAGAACCCATCAGATCATCAAACGTCACTAGGTCCTTTTCAGCATTCACCATCTCATTAAACATGTTATGTTCAAGAGCATCATCTGTATTTGGTTCTTTATACCATTCAGGATCAGGAGTCTCTGATCTCACCATAGCATCTTGCTTTAACCATTTAGACCAGTCTTGAGTAGGAGCATCATCATCATGTGGCATATCATCAGCAGCCATATCATCATCCTCCATATCATTTTGTATAAGATCTTCATCTTCTATAACTTTATCAGTTGCTGATGGCTCAGTTAGAGATTTAACTTCTTTTCATGACTTTCTTTGAGCTTTACCTTTCTTTGAAGACGGTGTATCAGCATCCTTTCTTTTCCTCTTCTTTGAGTCTTTGCCTGCATCAGCATGAGGATCCTGTTTATCATGACGTCTTTTCTTTATATCTTTGTTACCTTGTACATTAGCTTCATCAACACCCATTGAGTTTATCAAAGCATTGTACAATGTAAGATGTTTTTCATGATCAAGAAAGGAACGTCTATTCTGCATCATATTGTATAGCTTGAGCTTTAGCTCGTACTCTGTGAGTGAGTCTACAGATGTTGATGGTGGCTAGTAAAGAGAAATCAGAGTCCTCTTTAATACATCACGAACAATGCTTTCCATTCTAGGTTGGACGAACTCAGATACAACTTTTGGTAGATACTTCCACAATTGATTCTTAACTTCATTTGTTACGTTTGCTTGAACAAATTCTTCAAGCTTTAGTATGATCGATCTTAGACATTGTGGCAACCTTCTTCTCAAGTTTGATTAGCCTTTGCAAATGAACATGAGCATTAACTTTTTCTTCTGGTTTCTTTAACTTTTGGAGGAATACTTTTGTCTTGCTTCTTTTTGGTGGTTGTTGTTTTGATGAATGTGTTGTTGTTTCTGGAAGAAGTGTCACAGTTGTATCAACTAATGAAGGTCTTTGGACAATTGGGTTCTCTTAAAGAACTGGAACCTCTACCATTGATTGAATCTCTATTTCAGCTGGATCTTTCAAAACATCAATTAGTGAGACATCAAGATTATCATTGATGAATTGATTACCATATTCAGCTAAGGATAATGTTAGAATGGATCTGAGAAGTTGTACTGCTAGTTTCTCAACTTGTGGCTAGGACACATCACTTTGTACTTTTCTAGGTTGATCAATTTCAACTTGTTCATCCATGGCTTGTTCTTATCTAGCTTTCTCTTCAACTTTGTCATCTTTAGCTTTTTCTTTGTTAGCTTTGTTGGAATCATCTACTTCTATTTTTTCATCATCACTTTCAGGAACCTTTGGATTCACACCAGATCCTTCACTTGGGCCTTTGAGATGTTGTTGGATTTTGTAGTCATTCTTGCTAGCTTTGGTTGCTGTCTTCATGTCTAACATGTATTGTGCAGCAGTAGATAAGGTTTTAATTCCTTTCTTCTTCTTAGAATGATCCAGAGTTCCTTCATCTGACTATGTGTGAACCCCTCTGTCAATGACAACACCAGTTTGTCTTCAAATCAATCGATCTTCTTCTTCATCTTCCGTCTCTTCTGAATCTACAGTATATGCGACCTCTTTTGATTGACCAGATTCTTTGATGACTATCTCTGTACGCTTCTTCTTTGCAATACGTACAGTTTCAATCTTCTCCATAACTACTTCAACACCTTTCTTGGAAAGCAGCCATTTACCTTGACCTTTGGCTGGTTGAGTTCCCATACACTTGGCTAAGTAGTTAAGATAGTCAGCAGAAGCCTTGATTTCATCACTCATCATCTCTAATGGAATTACCATTCCATAAATTAGGTCTTTTGCTCCCTTGTTGTAAACTTGAAGATTCTGAGATTTGCATCAATCTTTAGGACATGGTGGTATTATTGGAGTCTCTTGGATACGTTGTTGTGATGGGAGAGGATGAGTTTGATGATAAGCTTTGTGAATCTGGGGAAGGGTAACAACTCCTTTTTACTGATTTCTCTGGAGTTTATTTAAAACTTGAAGTCCTCCTAGATCAGGTTTGCATAGTCTACATTTAAGTTTGTAACCATTCCCAAAGAACTTATAACAAAGCCATTCTGGGTCTATCAAATCCAAAAGCTATTGATCCCAGTCTGAATAGATCTTTCTAGCCTGTTAAGGGTGGTAGCTAATCTGGATAGATCCAAACTAACTAAAAGAGAAACAATGACTATAAACAATATAAGTTATGCGGAAACTAACTTATACTGCTAAGAAGAATAATGAATAAAAATAGAATTTTGATTACTATTAATCTGCTAAGTTACAGATTACTAACTATGAATATTTGTGAAACTTGTATATCTAACTAGTGCCATAAGGTTCCTTTTATACACTAAGGAAACCATAATGGGCTTACAAAACGCGTTAAGTAGTCTTGCATATATATTCCTAATATATCTCATGCTTATCACTTAAGCAGTACAATCTATATATGCTAGCAGTACTAACTTACTACTAACAGTATTAACTCTACTACCAGTACTAACATATATACTGGCAGTACTAACTATTTAGAACTAACAGTACTAACTACTTAGTCTATTTTCTTTAATCTTTAGCATTCTTCACCAGCAGCACTAAGTAGAACTAGCAGTAATAACTTGTATAAGTAGCCGCACTAAGTTGTAGAAACTTCTGAAACCTAACAATCCTCCCCTAAACAAGATGTTCACTTGTTAACCCTCATGTTTCTTCAGTTTGAGCTTCTTTAACACTAGGAAGATGTATCCAAACACACTGCTACTCTTTAATATGCTCTTTGATGAACTTGAACTCTTTTGTTACTCTGTAAACTTGAAATTCATTAGCTTCTAGTCTTTGTCATCATCACAACATATCAGCAACTCAGCAACACAGCAATACCAACTAAGTTGGCCTTGTAGTTTTTGGCAAACTACCAACCATAAATGGATTTGATATTTCTTTACCAGTAGCCGTTTGCTCTGGAATATCCAATGCTTCATTGCAATAACATGGTGCAAACTGATAACCATTTGTTGTGTGGTTATAAATCCAACACTTAAAGATCCTTCTCACTTCCATTATAGCTTCCATATTCATTAATCTGCTTTTGAATGAACCTAAGCAGATTATAAGCACTTTCACTTGCAGACTCAGCTATCAACTTCAAAGACATCATCCTCTTAAGTGTTTCTTTTATGAGTGGATATTTTCTCTCTGCAAGCATATGAATCTTAGTATCATCTTACAGTGTCAAGGTATGAACTCCACAATTCTCATAGAAATTCCAGCTCTTAAGATTCCATCTTTCTTGATTTTGCCAGAGTTCATCTTCTGTATTTGCATCAAACATTATCCTTAAATCTCCCCAAAGAACTAGATCAACACCTTCTGGAGTAGTTGATTCAAACCTCTGCATCACCAGGTTATATAACTCCTCAAGATCTAGCCTATAAAACATTGTCACCATCTCAGAAAAGGTTTTAATCAATCTAGAACTTTCATCAGATCTAAAGATCTTGTAGTAGATGCACTCTGCTCCATGTCTGTCAAGATGATAGAATTTTGATTCCCAGTTAATGATTGGAAATATCTTCTCCATGACTTCATAATCTATTATTCCTTCTTCATCTGGAACTAGCTTCAGAAAAGTCTTTAGATTATCTTTTTCTTCTTCAAGATCAGAGTCTGTCTTTTGCATTCTAGACTTCTTTGTTGCTTTCATCTTAAGTCTTCTGCCTGGTCTTTTTCTAGTACTCTCTTTAACTTTACTACAATCAGGTTCTTCAAGAACCTTTTCCTCATGTACACCAGCTGCTTTCTTATTCATTTTCTCAATCATTCTTTCATCCTCCTTAGACCCAATAGGAACAAAATCTGTAATTCTTTCATGTTCCTTGATGTATAATACCTGAATCTCTTTAAGAGTCTTTTTGTTCAGCTGAGCATGTTTATATCTACCTGTATGTTTAAGGTAGGTCATTATTAGGCTTCTTAGTTGAGATCTTGTTATAGGTTTATTCCTGATTGCAGCTGCTCTTTCTGCATGGCATCAACCCAACTTTCATCTTCAAAAGCTTGAGATATCTTCTTGGGTTTAATCTGAGAAAGAAAGCAAGCAAACAAACAGTGCTAGAAATCCTTGTGATTATTTCTTCTCTGCTTTTGAATATATCTAAAAAAAGCATGAGCTCTAGAACTTTTGTTTACTTTGCTCCTTGTCTGAACTGCTGAGGTTGGATCTCCAAGAATTTGAGTTGTAGGATGAATGGAGTGTATCCTTGATGTGGGAATATGACTAACATTCACAGTGGTTTCTAAATTAGTGAAGTCGGCCACTGCACCCTCATCATCATAAGATGTATTGGTAAAAATCCCATTACTTGGATTGTCATAAATATCCTCAAGAGCAGGAATTTGAGAATCATCTTGGTCATTGTTGTTTAGATCAAGTCCACCAATACTAAAAACTCTTGAAGGACTGGCAGTACTAATTGGCATGCTAACAGTATTAACTGTGTTAGTACTGGTAGCTCTAGCAGTTCCTGCTTAAAGAAGCAAATCCTCAGTACATTGAGCAAACTCCTTTCTAAAAGCTTCAGATGCATCATTAGACTCCTTTTCTTATCTTTTAAGCCTTTTAAGCTCCTCCAAAAAGGCTTGATCCTCTTGATCTTTTGGCTCCTCATTTGTCTTTGGACCAGTATCCCCATTAGGCTTTTTATCTCCATTCTTTGCTTCTGAGCTCTTGACTGTTTAAGTATAAGAAGACCATAATGGTAGTACAAAGTATTCTTGAGCAGGTTCAACTTCTATTTCAGAGTTTCCTGCATCAATATTATCTTTTGTACCTGCACTATGATTAGCTTCTTTTGGACCTGTAGTTTTGTTAGCTTTATTTTCTACAGTAATAGGCTGATAGTTCATTGAATCAGTTAAATAATCAAGATCAAACAGCCAATTAGGTCCTTTCCCTGCAACATTAGGTTTATTTTCTAAAAAGTTTATATGCAGATTTTCTTCAACCCTCTTGGTTTCTAAGTTGTATACCCTAAAACCTTTGCTATTTAGAGAATACCCAACTAAAAACCCTTCATTAGACTTTTCCTCAAACTTGCGTAGGTGGTCAATGGTATTTAAGATGGTCACATGGCACCCAAAGGGTCTTATATAGCTTATGATTGGTATTTTACCAGTTATAAGTTCATAAGGTGTCTTGTTTTGAGGCTTGGTCACTAACACCCTATTAAGGACATAGCAAGCAGTATTAACTGCGTCAGCCCAAAAAGTGTTAGGTAAAAATGAATCTGCTAGCATTGTTCTAGCAGCCTCAATTAGGGTCCTGTTCTTCCTCTTAGCGACTCCATTTTGTTTTAGAGTTCTGGCATTACTGTATTCCCTCTTGATCCCTTTTGACTCACAGAATTCAATAATGTCCCTATTCTTGAATTCTGTACCATTATCACATCTAATAGTTTTAACCTTTTGATTTAATTGGTTCTCAATTTGTCTTATAAGGTCCTTAAGGATTCCATTAGTTTCATCCTTAGTTCTTAAAAAAAACACCCAACTAAACCTTCTAAAATCATCAGTGATAACAAGGCAATAAGTCTTATGGTTTATGCTCCTTACAGATGTGGGTCCAAATAAGTCCTTATGTAAAAGCTGTAAGGGCTGACTAATAGAGCTCACTACTTTGGCCTTACAGGAGGCCTTGTGTTGCTTTCCTTTCTGACAAGCAACATAGGTGTGGTCATTTTGAAAAATCTTTGAAGGTAAACCTCTTACAAGGTTTCCCTTCACAAGTTTGTTTAAATTTTTAAAATTTACATGACCCAGCCTTCTATGCCATTTGTTAGATTCATCAACTGTGGCCTTTGCAATCAAACAAGCTAAACCTCCAGAAGGAAGAATGTTCTCTAGGTTGAAACTATACATGTTGTTTTATCTAGGGACTCTAAGTAATACTTGATTTTCATCAGGCAGCTTAAAGTTAGGAGACAACACAAGACATTCAGAGTCAGTGACGAGAACTTTGTTCTTCTTGTCACATATTTGTGACACAGAAAAGAGATTGAATTGCTTTAGTTCTTTCACAAAGTACACATCCTCAAAATCTAACTTTCTAGTTATTATTTTCCCTTTACCAGTTATTTGACCTTTACCTCCTCCAAAAGCAACAGGACCACCATTATAGTCTTGATATTCAACAAGGTAGGCTTTATTCCTAATCATGTTCCTGGAACATCCACTATCAACAATTCTTTTGTTCTTTAAAGCTTTTTGTGGATCATCCTGCACATCAAATAAGAGAAATTAGTTTCTCTTAGGGACCCAAGCTATTGCTGACTTAGGTCTTCCTAGTGGATCTTTAAAATTAACATTTTTATTAGAGTTTGATCCACTATTGTACTTGGAGACTTTGTTCCAATAGTGTCTTTTGGGTCTCCAATTACAACATGATGAGGTCTTAACAGCAGTTTTCCTATAGCCCCCAACAGCACTAACTCTTTTGTCCCCAGCAGTATTTACTTTATGATTTGTAAAATTTGCTTTTGGTGTTGTTGATTTATTAAATAGCCTTTTAATAGGTGAATGAGACTTATAAAAGTTATTTCTTTGTCTGATTTCATTCATAATGGGTCTAGCAGTATTAACTTTTCTAGCAGTACTAGTTTCTACTGCTTGACTAGAAAGATTTTGTCTAGCAGCATTAACTAGAAATATGCCAGTTTTAGTTAGTACTGCTTTTGGAACAAACTTGTTTTGGTGATTCAATCTTTGCACATTTTTTCACACTGGTCTATTCTCCCCTTGACCAGTACCCTTACCCTTCTATTTGTTCAATTCAACCTGTTTAGCCATTCTATTCTCATGGAAGTCACAATCTCTAATAAGATGGCTAAAGCTACCACATACAAAGCATGCCTTTTTAGTGAAACCATATCCCAAACCCAGCTTTTTGGACATTAAGCCATTCCAGTCTCTCTTGTTAGCTTTAGGACTTGAACTATATGTAATCTGTTCTTTAATAGTTTCCCTAAGAGTTTTTACATGCTTAACAGTATTAACAAAAGAAAAACTAGGTTTTTCTTGTTCTTTTGAAGGTTCAATCACATATTCATCATCACTGTCTGACTCGTACTCCTCAATGATAGGAGCATCATACCAAACTTTCGATTTATTGACTGTAGTGGGTTCATTTATAGCTGGTTTAGGCATAGAGTCATGTGTTTCTACACTAGAATTAGATTTACAAGAGGCAGTATCACTGGTTTTAGCATCAGATTCACAAGTTTTAGATTGTTTTGAACCATATGTAAACTTTGACTCATCTATTCTAAAATTAGATTTAGAAGGCATGTAGATTCCTATCATTGGAGGGGGAACTGCATGCATTCCTTCAACTTTTACAAATCTATCAATCACATGACTATCTTCTACATCACTAGACTGACTATCAAAGACACTTTCAATAACTTCTTTTTCATAACTTAAGACACCTTCATGTACTTGATTTCCATACCCAAGCCCAGATTTGTCCTTAGTACTCATCTGACTATTTAGCAGTTTACTAAGGCCGTTAGAAGAACTTTGAAAATTTTCAAGTTTGGTTTTTAATTCTTCCTTTTCTTTTACAGTTTCTGCTAATAGTTTCTTATGATATGTGAGCACTTTAGTTTTATCATCTAAATCAATTTTCATAAACCTAATTTTTTCTTCATAAATAAGTTAATTTTGTTGATGACAGACCAATTGAGCTTCTACCTTTTTTAAAGCTTGAGTATAGGCTTGAATTTCTATACTAGCAACACCAAGTTGTTCCCTTTGTTCATTATATAATTTCTTAAGCTTAGCATAAGATTCCTCACATTCTTTTGAACAAGATGTTACCTCAGTGTTCGAGCCTGAGTTGCTGTAAGCCATTAAAGCAAAGTTCTCTTGCTCATCTTCTGCATGACCAGTCCAATCAACACCATCCCCATTTAGAGTTACTAAAGCTTTAGGTTCCTCCTATTTTCTAGGTCTCCTCCAATTGTCTTTTGCTTTATATCCAATGTTCGCTGCATCTCTCCTTCTGCTTTCTTGATTTCCTTTTGATCTGCACTCTCTAGCAAAGTTCCCTGTGTTATGGCAATTGAAGCACTCAACCTTGGTCTTGTCAAAGCCAACTGGTTCCTTGGCATCAAACTGCAGCCTTCTCCCTGTCTTCTTGTAAAACTTATTCAATCTCATGGAAATCATGGCCACTTACCATTTCAAATCCATCTCTTCTAAATCAAACTCATCAACCTGTTCAAGATCTTCATGGTCCAATTATGTACCACTTGATTGATTAGCAAAGAAAGAGTACATGAGTTCATTAGTGTATGATGAAGATCCTTCCTTTTTGTGAGTTATGGCCAGAAGAAGTAGAAACACCATAAGCAGTACTAACATCATTAGTACTGCAAGTGCTTTCAGAAGAAACAAATGCCACATTTTGTGTGCTGGAAGATGATACAGTAGAGCCTTTAACATCAGACTTAAAGACTCGAAGATTATTATAGAGATCATCGAAACTAAGAGTATCTACTCCTGGCTTGGTCCTCGTTATCAAGGATACTTGGGACTTGGAAGCAGGTAAAGACCTAAGAAACTTTTGATTTGCATCTTTAGTAGAGACACCTGCACCATGAATCTCAAGTTAACTCAGAAGACTCTGAAACCTGTCATAACCTTTGTGCAATCCTTCTGAGTTGAATACATAAAAGCTTTCAAATTGTTGCTTGAGAATGTATTTCAGCATCTTCTTAGATTCATCATTGCCACCAAATCTGGATTTGATAGCTTCCTACATGTCTTTAGCATCAGTCATTTTATGAAATTTTGCTAAATGATCTTTTGGTATAGACATGAGCATGGTAGTCCTTGCTTTTCTTTCTCTTTCTCTAGCCAAAATCTCTAGCAGTTTTAGGAGGCAAAACCCTTATTTGTCCATTTGTATCTGTTAAGACTTGTACTGGTACATTTCCCTTTTGTAAGACTTCCCATATAGGATAATTTGTATGCCCCAAGTAATGTTCCATTTTCATGGCCCATATGTCATACTCACCTTTCTTCAGAATAGGGAGTTTAATAATTGACAGAGTGTGAGGGGCTTGTTGTGTAGGTGTAACTGGTGGTGGTGGTGGTGGTGGTGGATTATCATCATGAAATTCATCTTCTCCTGCCATTGAATAGATCTGGAAGGTAAAGGTTTATAACAGATCTGTTTTGATTCTTCTTACTCAGAGTTTCTCAACAAGCTCTGATACCACTTATTGATCCCAGTCTGAATAGATCTTTCTAGCCTGTTAAGGGTGGTAGCTAATCTGGATAGATCCAAACTAACTACAAGAGAAACAATGACTATAAACAATATAAGTTATGCGGAAACTAACTTATACTTCTAAGAAGAACAATGAATAAAACAAAACTTTGATTACTATTAATCTGCTAAGTTACAGATTACTAACTATGAATATTTGTGAAACTTGTATATCTAACTAGTGCCGTACGGTTCCTTTTATACACCAAGGAAACCCTAATGGTCATGCATTTGTGAAACGCGTTAAGTGGTCATGCATATCTATTCCTAGTGTCGTACGATTGTATATCTAACTAGTGCCGTACGGTTCCTTTGTTAAACACGTTAAGTGGTCATGCATATCTATTCCTAATATATCTCATGCATATCACTTAAGCGATACTATCTATATATGCTAGCAGTACTAACTTACTACTAACAGTACTAAATCTACTACCAGTACTAACGTATATACTGGCAGTACTAACTATTTATAACTAACAGTACTAACTACTTAGTCTATTTTCTTGAATCTTTAGCATTCTTCACAAGCAGCACTAAGTAGAACTAGCAGTAGTAACTTGTATAAGTAGCAACACTAAGTTGTAGAAACTTTTGAAACCCAACAAAAGCTTTCCCTATTAAACATTTTTTAATCATGGTCATGAAGGTTCTCTAGGGTTGGTACATGTTGATGACCATCTTTGATAATTGAGTGTGAGATCCAGGGTATCCAAGCTTTTTGATGAAGGATATGATTTCTTCTTCTAAAGGTGGTTCAACAAATAGATGATTAGAGACTTTGGGAGTTATCTGTAAAGCGTCACGAAGTAAGTCGGCATTCACTTTAAAGCTATGATCATCTAATGTGAAGAAGTATGTCTTAGCTTCTAAGTCGTAGAAAACTATGTGCTAGAATTGTTGTATGTAGATCTCTGGTACATCATTAGTTGCAATGAAAGCATTAAAGAATGAAAATTGCTGTAGAATTGCCAGACAAAGTTTGTAGATGACATATGGTTATGATTTCTCCAAAGCAATCTTGTAGTTGCTAAGTCCAATCTGCACTTGATCAGTGATAGGAACCAATTCTTCATTTGGACGGTCTTGCTGTTGATTTTGTTGTTATTCAGCCATTGATTATGCTAAGAGTGTCAATCCAAATTCATATATATGACAATTAAGGCACATATTTGATTGATTGTCCTTTGTGTTTTAAGTGATGATTGTTTTAATTACAAGTTGTGTGATCCATTTTAAGTTTAGGTTGTTAAAGTCAAACTTTGGTCAAAGTCAATGGTCAATGGTCAAAGTCCATAGTCAATGGTTAATGACTTGGTCAAACCTGTCAAATTCAGTCAAACCGCTTGATAAGTGTGATCAAATCGCGTGATCAAGAAAGGATCAAATTGCGGGAACTTTGGTGATCAAATCGCGAGGTTTGTTTAATCAAATCGCGTTCTTGTGATATCAAATCGCGGGGCAACCTTGCTCAAACCGCTGGAGTTGATAATCAAACTGCAGGAACTTGTTGTCAAATATATGGATTTGAATTGGTCAAACCGTAGAGTTTTGGTTATAAAATCGCTATTCTTAAGTTGTCAAACCACGGATAAGAGAAGATGGTGGAGGTGTTTGGATAGAACTTTATTTCATTAAGAAAAAAGAGAGGATTTCTCTTTCACACTTTCCTTACACACACTCACACCCTCTCTATGTGTAGAGAGGGTTCCTTTTATAGTCTCCAAGACTCGAGTTGGGCCTTACTTGGGCTTCCATGGGTCGGGTCTTAGACTATTACATGAGTAGTATATTTCTAACTATTTCAAGACTTGTTAGATCGATAATGATCGTCACTTCAATAAAACTGAATTCCTAACACTTATAAAACACGAGAAACTCTTCAAGGAGGGTTTATAGTCGAGAAGTGGGATTATCGACACTAGATATGTCTTTAGGATAGTTGGGGGTTAATCACTATAGCCTTGATACCCGACTTTCGTAATCACGGGAAATTGAGATCATGTGGTATATAGGACAGGTTTTGATGCCAAATAGGGCCTGTTGATCTTAGAACCACCATAATAAACGATAAGTAGACATTGCACTAGGAAACACCATTTTGACTATAACAAAGGAATAACTAGGCTACTACATTTCTTACCTTGATTAATACTCGCATTTTAATTATAAATTTCATTTATTTTCTTAAATTCAATTCAAATCATTATTTAACCTGTGACAAATTCAAATTAGTAACTAAAATACATAGCTCTTGGGACGACCTTGGATTTACGAATCCTACACTATACACGACCGGGTTCTCTGCCCGTTAGTGCATTGTAAACCATAGGTAGTCGAGTTTTATAAATTTAAACCTTGGTAATTAGTTTAAATGACTATAAGCATCAATGCTGCTTCAGAGTCTTTGACTTTACTTCTTGTTGTTACACCAACCTGAGATTCACCTAGAATGTTAACCATGGGGATGTTTTTATCTCTAGACCATTTGTCTTGAGGAGCGGGAGTATCATGATTGATTTTAACTGATGGTGAAATAATTGTTGGTGAGGGTTCAACTTCAATAATTGGGTCATCATTACTTAAGATGGTTTGAGATTCAGAGGTATCATTGTGATTTTTAGCTCGTTCAATTGCATTTGGTTCATTGTGAACAGGATGATCATTAGCTATTGAAAACTCAGGTGACTCATTAGATGAGTTGATGTTAAGAGGTGAGGGAATGACAGTGTCAGGGATGATGATGTTGTAAGTAGGAAAGGGATTAAATGCAAAGACATAAGGTAGGTAATCATCATTTCCAATGCTTTGAGAGGGATTTCTTGGTACCAAGAATTCATCATCAGGGAAGGATCAGTTTTCATTGAAGTTGATTTCATCACAATCTATGCGGATTTAAGTGATTACTTCATTAGCTTTGTTGAATGTCAGATGATAAATTTCTTCCATTTCTCGCCTTCTGATGTTGAATACCCTGAAAGCTTTAGCTACTGGAGAGTATCCAAGAAAGAAACCATCATTAGCCTTTTTATCAAACTTTCCTAAGTGGTCTCTGTGGTTGTGAATGAATACATGGCATATAAATACCTGAAAATAGCTGATATTTAGAGATCTTCCTCTGAACATATCATAAGCAGTTTTCCCATGCCTTTTTATAATGATTGATATGTTTTAAGTGTAGCAGGCAGTGTTTATAGCTTCTCTTCAAAATTGTTTAGGGAATTTAAACTATTTAACATAGTTCTTGCTGCTTCAATCAAGGTTTTGTTTCTTCTTTCAGCTCACCATTTTGTTCAGAGGTACATGGGAATGAGAAGTTCTGAGATATCCATTTTTCATCATAAAATTCTTCCAATTTATGTTTTTTGAACTCTGTTCCATTATCACTTCTTAGCTCCTTTACCATGACTTCATTGAGGTTCTCTATCTTTCTGATAAAAGACATGATGCAATCAGTTGCATCACTCTTTTTCTTTAAGCAAAATAACCAAGGGTACCTTGAGTACTCATCTACTATGACCAAAGTATATATGTTGTGATTCATGGCTTGAGGTTTAACAGGTTTAAACAAATCCATATGGAGGAGATGTAAGCACTTGTTGATGGAAAATGATCTTTTGGTTTTGAATGATGCTTTATGGTGCTTTCCTTTCTCATATGCTAAACAGGGTTTGTCTTTTGAGAAAGTCAAAGAAGGAAGACCAGCAACAAGGTTTTGTTTGGCTAATTTGTTAATATTTTTGAAGTTGAGATGGGATAGTCTCTTGTGCCATAGCAAATTTACATTGTTGGAAAAGAAACATGTATTGCTTTTTTCATTGTAAGATGACATATCAATGATATATACATCTCTTCTTCTTAGAGCAATAAGCACAACTTCATTGTTTTAGTTGAATATGGTTCCCTAAGTCTTGGTAAACAAAACTTTGATATTTACATCACATAATTGGTTGATGCTGATCAAATTATGTTTTAGACCATTCACATAAGCAACCCTTGTGAATGTTATTCCATTGTAGTTCACTGAGCCATATCCTTCCGTGCCACCTGGAAAGTTATCCATGTTAAGATTGAAAAGTGTCGATTATGATACTTTAGTGGTTTATTTAATTTAGTAATGTTTATACTTTATTTTATATGTAATAGTTACTTATGTAATAAGGTAATGTAAGCATAAGTAAAAAATAGCTTACATACCAAAGATTAGGGACTAGATAGCAATTATAGGAAATAAGGAAGGGTGCTTAGCACACTATAAATACCTCCTTCGTCTAATGAAGAAGGTTAAGGCTTTTTGTCACACCCCGCCTAGGCGGAAACACAAGGCGTAACATCATGGATATCATCACAACACAATGGTGTCAACAATAGAGAGAACTAAATGAAATAAATAAACAAATGAGACACAATGTGTCATGACAATATCTGACACAAGATAAAGGAGTCTTGCATTACGATAGCAAAGTCATATCACAAGGAAACATACTCCAAAAGTCTAAACAATCAAATAACAATCAAGTATCAAACAATTCAAATGACATAAATAAAATCTCCAAGAGAATGACTTCGCATGCAAGCCTACGGTCTCACTAGCCACTCTTCCTAACTTCAACATCCTTAAGATGGTTACCTAAAAATGATGCTTAAAACGTTAACGCAAAGGTTGGTGAGAGTCATAGGTTTAAGACACGAAAATCAAAGCTTATAAATAGTTACTGTGATTAATACAAACATGGCAGGACAATTACTTTACTATCATACAAGCTAACATGCAAATGTAACCATAATGAGCATGGGAATGGAACGTGTCCCTCGATCTAACAAGTATCAACACTTGGGTAGGAACGTTACCCCCCGATCCATTAAAACCATTACTTCACACGGGTAGGAACGTTACCCTCGATCCTGATATCACAACAAATGGGTAGGAACATTATCCCTGATCCAATATCACAACAAATAGGTAGGAACGTTACCCCAGATCGAATATCACAACAAATGGGTAGGAACGTTACCCTCGATCCCAATACACATAAGCATTTAGCACGTAACATACAATAGCCAAGTAAGGTCCATACACTTTCGAAAAAAGACACATATACACAGTAATTAGAACATTTCAAATCCATTTGCATCATTTCCATCCCAATATAAAAGCTATGTGAAAAGAGGGACTATGAAACTCACCTGAATACTCAAACGCAGCTTCCAAATCTCAACACGCAACTATACAAATAAATAAACATGGTTACACGCGACCAAGCTAAAATCTCTAGTCTATGTAACACACATATGATGGATTTCTAAGTGTTTAGCTAACCATCATGGGTCACCCCGACACCATGCCCAACCTTAACCATCTCATTAACACTTTACACTAGCTACTTATAATTAAATCAGAATTGCAGAATTTTAGTGTCTCTTTACGTACTCAAAACCCTTACTTAATGACCTTCATAATTTATACCAAAAATCATCCATGTTCATTTATGAGTATATTAACTACCTTGTGATTCCCAAGTATTACTTACATGTTTAATTACTTCAAATAAAATCAAACTTCAAAACTGTCCTAATTCGGATCTGATTGCACACCAAAATATGTCACTCTAACTACCATACTTAGACATGCTTTCAGAGGCTAATATTCACGGGATTATTAATAGACATATGGAAATTAACTACTGTAGAAGGGCTAAGCTTAATTCCACTTTTAAATTAGGGTTTCACCTTCCCAAACATGACCTAAATCTGACCCGTATTTACTGATTTGACAACTTTTAGTGTAAACAACATTTGAATGACTTCCCGACCTTAAAAACCTTTGAGGCCAGATTTTATGGAAAGTAGACTCTTTTGGTTTATTCATAAACTCAAGAAACATGTCAATACACGTTTTTATCATCTAGAAATCATCAGTTGAACACAGCCCTAAATTTTGCTCAACTCTAAATCATAAATTAACGCGATCTAACCCCAACCATTTACACCAATATGATCCTAATTAAACCGTAATCACTCTATCATGATTAATACATCCTTAATTACAGAAGTTTTTAAAACCCTAATGATCCATCATATTAATTGTTACATGATTTAAAGAAAACTAAACAACTAGGGTTAATAAACATACCTAAACTTTGATTCTTGAAACACAAATTCACCAACTCGTTCTTGATTAAAAAAATCTTTTTTTTCCTCTTGAGTATTCGGCCGATCACAAGGAAAAGGGGAGAGAAAAGTGATTTAGAGATTTATTGATCTTATATTTATACTACCTAGATTCCTAATTGTAATCAGATTTGTTTTTTTTCTCTTTCTTTATAACCGATCCAAATCACCTCCCTTATTAATTAATTAATTTTTTTATATTTTTCTATACAATTTCGTTCTCCCCCTCCTATATATATATTTTTATTTTATTTTATTATTAATTAACTAATTATCTTCATTACCTTAAGTTTTCATAAAAACCTAAGCTAATTTAGGTAAACCTTTTTACATAAACGCTACTTACTAAACTTTCTAAAAATAACTTTTCATTTCACATTTCACTTTCTATATTTAGAAAGTCCACTATAAATATCCAAATTTCACTCACTTCACTTATTTCCATCATGTTACATTTCCCATAAACGCTTAACACAAAATCATCCAACTATTGACGTAGCATTTGCATGCAATACGCCTTTCCTTTCCATTATCACTATAAGTGAACAAATGGAATACTCATCACCAAACACAAACGCACTCAAAATGAGATGATCATACACCTCAAAATGATATCATTCACCTATTCAAACCACTTAGCACACATATATCACACATAGCACACAAGAAACATACAAAATGGACACTTAGCCATTTCTAAAGGTATAAACTAACCTGCTCAAATCACGGTTGTCACAGTATTCCCTCCTTATGGAAATCTCGTCCTGATATTTAACTAGTTGGTTCAGCAGCACGATCAACAAATAACTGAGGATACTTAGACTTCATATAGTCTTCGCGTTCCCAAGTGAACTCGGGACCACACTTTGAATTCCAACGAACTTTCACAAGTGGAATTCTACTACATTTCAAACTCTTAACCTCACGATCCATAATTTCTAGAGGTTCCTCAACAAAACGTAAAGTCTTGTCGATTTTGATTTCATTCAATGACACATGCAAATTAGCATTCCCCAAACACTTCTTCAAATTTGACACATGGAATGTGTCATGTACACCAATCAATTCCTCAGGCAATCTTAACCAATAAGCCACAGGGCCGATCCTCTCAAGGATCTTGAATGGTCCAACATATCTCGGTGCTAACTTACCCTTTTTCCCAAAATACATCACACCTTTCTACGGTGAGACTTTTAACAACACATTCTCTCCAACCTCGTACTATGTCATCTTACGTCCACTGTCCATATAACTCTTTTGACGATCTCTTGCCGCTTGGAGCTTTTCCTTTATAACCACTACTTTATCAGTCGTTTCATGCACTAACTCAGGTCCAATCAAACTACTCCCTCTATTCTTTGCCCATAGAACAGGCGATCTATATTTCCTACCATACAAAGCTTCAAACGGAGCACACAGAATGCTCAATTGATAACTACCACTAAAATTGATATCACATGCCCTCATTATATCCTTAAATGTCTGAATCATATGTTCACTTTGTCCATCCGCTTGAGGATGCTAAGCAGTACCCAAATCTAATCGCGTCTCTAACATCTTCTGCAGCGTCTGCCAAAACCACAAGGTAAGTCATCCATCTCAATCTGAGTCGATCGTCACCAAAATTCCATTCCTTGCTATTATCTCATCAATATAAATCCTTTCCAACTTCACATCTTGAAATCTTCTTGTATAGCTAGAAAATGAGCTAACTTGGTCAGTCTATCGACCATCACCCAAAATCACATCATACTCACTACTTTGAACTTAGAAATTTAGTGATAAAGTCCATGGTGATTCTATCTCATTTTCACTCAAGTATCTCAGGCTGTTGCAGCAAGCCAAAAGTCTTTGACATTGCAGCCTTCACCTCTTAAACAAATCTGATAATTGCTAACATAGGTAGCTATATCATTTTCTACACGTGGCTACTAATACATGTATCTAGGGTTATAGTACGTCTTATCCGCTCCCGAATGTACCAAGTACCTTGATGCATGGGCATCATCCATTACACTTCCCACTAATAGAACCCAAATTCGATCCATAAAGTACAAACTCTCGTCTCCTTTTCTTTCCATCTGTTGATCTAAACCATGAAGCCTTTCTGCGAGTACATTCTCTTTCTTGAACACCTCACTTTGGGCTGCCAGTATCATTCCTCTTACTCGTCTTGATTTCACTCTCTCCTTTCTACTCAACGCATCACCCACTACACTCGCTTTATCGGGGTATCACATAAATCATTCTCCAAAGTCTAAAAAGCCTCTTCTTTTTATACGCTCTACTCATACTTCTGATTCCTCTTAGTTAGGGAAGTAAAGAGGTTCAACAATCTTAAAAAAATTTCACTACGAACGTTGGTAGTAACCTGTCAATCCTAAGAATAATCATCCAATTCCTCACTGCCTCACTCTTACTCGGGTCTACGTGAATACCTTATGGTTGACCACGTGACCAAGAAAATGCACTTCTTCCAACCAAAACTCACACTTAGAAACCTTAGCATACATATTCTCCTTCCTCAGTGACTCCAACACTAACTTCAAATGAACTTTATGTTCCTCCTTTGACTTTGAGTAGGCCAGGATGTCATCAATGAATATGATGACAAACCTACCTAAGTACGGTTTGCAAACTCGGTTCATTAAGTCCATGAAAACAGCTGGTGCATTGGTTAACCCAAAAGACATAACCGTAGACTCAAAATGTTTGTATCTCGTTCGAAATGCGGTCTTTGGAATGGCATCCTCATGCACTCGTAGCTGATGATAACCTGACTGAAAATCTACCTTTAAGAAAGGACACACTCCTCGTAACTGATCAAACAAGTCATCGATCCTAGGGAGTGGATAATGGTTTTTAACAGTTAATTTTTTTCAGCTCCCTATAGTCGATACACATACGGAAAGATCCATCTTTCTTCTTTATGAATAACACAGGTGCTCCCCACGGCGAATGACTATGTCATATGAAACCCTTGTCTTGCAACTCTTGAAGTTGCCCAGACAATTCTTGCATTTCCGAGGGTGCTAAATGATATGGAGACTTCACGACCAACGTCGCTCTAGGAACTAAATCTATATGGAACTCAACTTGTCGTTGCGGTGGTCATCGACAAATCTTCCAGAAACACATCAATAATATCACGCGCCATGGGTATATCACTTATCCTAGGTTCATCTACCTTAGCATTCATTAGGTCTTTGGCGGCTCCCAAAGTACGTTCCCATGAACTCGAAGTATCTTATCACCTTCCAACAGTATTCTAACCACCTTCTCATGACATACTATCACAAAATTCCTTTTGGGCAACCAATCCATTCCCACAATCACATCAAAGCTTCCACGACTCAACGGTATCAACGAACTCCAAAGGTTACTAACAATCGAATAGGATAACATACTAATATTGAGTCAAAGGCTAGAATGCATATAGGAGATTCCTCATATGCAAATAGACGTGGATCAAATGACATAAGAATCCTTTGAAAGAAAGGATACGTATATGTACCGAGTGAACACGCAACGAAAGACAATCAACAGGCGTACCACGACAAATGAACACATAAAAATAAATATCAATACGAAAGACGGAAATTCTTATACCAATTATTGACTTTACTCGAAAGGTCAAAATAAATAATATTTTTATAAAAATCAATTTAAACTAAGAAAGTCACTTTAAGTATAAAAATCATTTTAAATAATAAATAAAATTATCTTAAATGTAATCTTTATAAAATTCATTCTGGTTGTCATAAAAATCTAGAGATGGTTATCTAATGGTGTATCGTACCTTACCACTATGAATCACTTTAAACCTGCTTTTTATAATAAAATAAAATCTATTTACAATGATCATTTTATACACAGTTTTCTCCAAACACCAACACAATACTTCCAAAGAGTTTTTATAATTAGACATCAATTGTAACACCCCCAAAATGGGTCGCAGCGGAATAAGGATCCGGGGCATGTTACTTCAAGATCAACAGCACAAGAT
>BQNB010030490.1:0-50616 GCA_026074375.1 Tanacetum coccineum
AACCACTAGTCACCAAACTCCTTTCAACCGACAAAGAAGCCTCACAACGTTGCTTACACCTTTTAACAGTACAAAGCTAAATACCAGATTATTCACACGGTAGAATCACACCAATATTAATATTCTTGGTTTACAAAGAGGATCAATACAACTATAACTACTATATGATGTACAAAAATCAGAGGTATGATCTTGACAATGTAATGGAGATGCGAAACAAGACACTTAGAGCTTGATCGTCTCAAAGGGGTGTTTGGAAATTTCTTCCTTGAAGATAATTACATACAAATGCTAAAAGAAACTAAACAAGAACTGATAAGAGAAGAATGATTAGTAGATTAGCGAGTTTTCAGTTGAAAAGAGGTGATTAAAACATGAGAAATGGCTTGGTATTTATAGCCAAAAATCTGTATTGTAACCCGTTCTGTCGGTTCTATTGAAGAATGGAACCGACCAGTGTTCTTCAAGGCAACCGACCTACAGTAACCAAATTCGGATTTTGATATGCAAAATCTTGAAAGATCACATGTAATTTTGTAAGATTACCCTAAGATATGCTGCATTTGATGATGTCATCAATGATGTAAATATAATTTACACAATTTACCAATAATTCTAAGTATTACTAACAATGGAAAGGTAAGAGTTATGTGTAGTTAAAGTAGTTTACTTTCAACATGATTTTATTATTTGTCATCAACAAAACATAGTAAGATCGTAACATAGAAATAAATGTTTTTATCGCTTTATTTGTATTAACAATAACAAATCATGCAAACTCTTAACCATAAATACAATGGTAAGGCTACGATAGCATAATTTCATTGATAACGACCCCCCTCCCTCCCATACGGGCCGGCCAATATACAAAACCGCTTATAATTACGCGGCCAAAGATCACAAAACAACAAAGATTACAAGGATCGAATGAAAATTACTAAAAGGGGCTTTGTTTTGGACAACCAGAGGTGAAGTATCAGAAGCTGAAGCATGAGGAGTTGAGGCAAGGGAAGCAAGAGCAGTGGTGTTAGGCACGTTTCCAGCCAAAACTTGAAAATCCGACTCAACGTTCTCTATCTCCTCCACCATGGTTGACTCCATGGCAGTCGCACCAGCATCCCCGACATAAGGGATGCTCGGTGCAATGATGAACTATTCTGCACCAGCACCGGATGACGAGGTAGAGCCGGACGTAAGATTTTTCAAAGTCCCGACCTCATCCTGTTTAGGATCGTCCACCCTCATCACTAGCAAAGCCTCAATATAAGAAAACTTTTCTTCGGCACATGCTTCAAGTTTCCCTAGTAAAGGGAATGAAGAGTTGTTCAGGTTATCCGCATAGACTTCCGCTGCATGCGGGTTGTAGGCCGGAATTGAATTAATGTCAGTTCCTTTCCTCCCATGCACAATACCCACTTCAAGACCTTGCCTCATTCCATCAACAATGGCGGCTGATATATACAGGCTCCAAGACGGGTCCCCAACAAATCGCTCTCAATGAACTTATTCAAGAAGTAGCGAAAACCTTTACCAATAACCCATTATTTGGTATGTATAGCATCCTTCTACATCAGAGCAAACTCCTCTTTAGTTTCTTTGTCCATCTTGTTGAGGCGCTCATCAAAATCCAGCATTCGCTCCTCAGACCTCTTTTGTTGGGCATCCAATTGACGAGCAAATTCCGCCTTAACCTCAGCCTCCCCCATCAACTTGACCCCGGAGGCTGGCATTCTGATACTTCAGCTGCTCCTTCTCTCGTAGAAGATTCTCATACTTACCATTGATGATGGACAACTCAATATCCTTTTAAGAATATTAAGCTAGTAAACTTGAAACTTTCCCAGCCTCAACCTTCAAATCCTCAACTTGTTGTCCCTTGCGACCAACCTCCATCTCAGCCCCCTCAAAACCGAACCTCAACGGGGCCATATCCCTGGAGGGTTTCTTTATCAAAAGCTTTCTCAAACGCTTAATCTCTGCGTCTCTTTCGGCCAACATTACATCACGGTGTGCCACTCTTCTCTCAAGCTTTTCTCTCACAACCTCATAATGTTCCAACCTTAACCGAACGTCGAAAACAGAGTTATGTGACGAGTTGCGGCCATATTCTACTAGTCACACACTTGCTCATGGGACAAAGATCTAAGGCAAGAAAACTGACCGGGGGTGGCAAGATGATCAATAAAGATGCGACACAAAGGTCCCTTATCCATGATAAATAATTAGTAAGCTCCCAATCCGGATTATAGATATTCTTGGCCACAGAAGGTTCCACGCTCATAGAAGCATAAAATCGATCCTGACGAGGAGTTTCTGCAGAATCTTCTACCGGGTCAAACACTATGCCCGGAATGTGTCCAGACTTGAGCGAAGACCGGGACCCTGGGCGGGCATATACCAATGGCTCAGATTGAGTAGATGCAGAAGAAAAAGAAGTTAAAGTCTTGGAAGATTCCTTTGAAATGAGTTGCTTAGAACCAGCCTCCAAAGAAGCCAAGTCATCCGTGGCTTCGTAAGAGGACCCAACAACGGACTCCAATGCAATAGACTTAGGAGGCTTGATCACTAACTGACTCTTCTTAGAAGTTGGTTTCTTGGAAACACCAGCTTTCTTGCTAGTACCTTGGACAGATGATAACCACTTTTGAGGAACGGAAGAGATAGCAGGGACAAACTCGCAAACCTTGGAAACAGTGGCTGAGGGAGCCACATCAAACGATAGTGGTGTAAGGGTCTCTCCGGAGCCGACCCCTTCCGCACTAGCTTTAGAAGCAGACTCTTCGGTCGCACTAGCACTGGAGCTAGACTCTCCCATACTTTTCCCCTTTTTTGATGTAGACTCTCCAACAGGAGCCTGCACAACCGCTCTCTTCCTGGTCTCAACCACATGTGGAGGAGGAGCATCGGCTGGGAATACTTGGTTAACCGGAACACCACCAAAATTGACAATTTGATCAGAAGGCGAAGTAACTACATCCGCAGTTCTCTCCAGAATAGGCCTCTCATTTTGAAGCAATTTTTCTTCTCCACAAAAAACATCAAACGGATTTGTAACCTTGATAAAGTCCTGAAGCCTCATCTCTGCAAACATAAGAAAGAAGAAAGTCATAAGATGCACAAAAGAAAAAATATAAGGAAAAATAAAACCATAAACACCTTAACACCTACCCTCTTCATTCTCATCATAAAAAGCAGGACGGGCTGCGAGTGCGTATCGAAGACGATTCAAACCTATCAAAACAAAGAACTCCTCCAAATATCTTCTAATTCGAGTAGGGTTGTCGTTAAGCAAGGTTTCTAGAACCATATCACCATCCATCCCATCAACACCGGAATCCTGAGGAAAATCCTTACCAGTGAACCACTGTATAGCAATAGGAGCTACGGAGGCATTCACCCAGAAGAATTTGTCCCTCCACCTTTTTAGATAATCAAAAGGTTCGGTGTGGCAAGTGGGAACAAGGATATTTTTCTTTTTGCACCTTTTTTCAATAGTAATCCACTCGGGGGCAGATTGCTAGCAAGATAAAGGCGGCAAAAAAGGTAAATGGTAAGAGCATAGCCATGGGCTCGGCAACTAATCTCAAAATGACTGATTCGGGCAGCCCCAAGGACAGATAATTAGGAAATATGTATCCCAAAATGCGACAAAAGCGCAGGAAAAAAGTAGAAAGGGGAAGACGAAAAATGGCAAACTCGAAAAACCGAGTATAAATGCCAATTTTCCCCTCATGGAAGTCTCGAATGGTATCCTTTAGCCCAGGTAACTCTGGTCCAAACTCGTTCCCAATTCCATAATCATTGCAAAAATATCAAACTTCAAGGCGGATATTGTAGAATGAAAAGTATCAAGTGTCATTGTAAAAAGAAGAATAACGCACCTAGGATCTGAATTTTGGATTGATAACTGGATGAAAGTAGAGATACAATGAAGGATGACAACGCAGGATGCAAAATATTTGAAACAAACAGTAAAGAAGAAATAAGGGTGAAAACACTTTATATATGTGTTGAACAGAAAATGATACGACGCATCGAATGGCTAGGAAAGGGACACGGCGATTCCTCTCCCGATGGACGATCGAGATCAAAAACCCTAAAATGAAAAAAGGCAACCAACGGTCAGATAAGGAGGACGCCATTGGTCACATCAGTCAGGAATCTTATGGTGAAAGTGTTTTGGCATAGTAACCTAGCAAATGACGTGTGGAACGCACTATGAGGAACGCATGAAGAAGCAATCGGCGGATAGAAGGCCTAAAGTCAAGATATATTTTCACTCAAAATTTCAATCAAACTAGACTGGGAGGACACGATGACGTATAGGGCGGATAACGCCCCATGACTCAGTCGCGGACAAAACAAGTGCGGAGTACGCTCAAAGATTAGAAGCACGCGGAAAAAGGATATCGCCACATATTTGCAACCGTCACCCAAGATTGGACATGAAACACGTAACCGCTGCCCATGTCTACCTTACGAAGTACTCTTCCGCGGCAATCCAACACTGAGTGGATTCCAGGTCACGGATCACGTACACCGCCCACAAGGGAAATGACAGATGCTCTAAAGAAGAGTGCAAACCAAGTTTTCCCTAAACAGGCATAAAATCGGTTACCCGTGAAGGTACGGACGTCAAGTACAACTTCAAGTCTAATAGTAACAACAATGGGGCTTGACTAACGAGGCATGACAATATAGTGATAGCACGAGCAGTCTATCACCCAGCGGGTAATAGTGAGCTCCATCATTCAACCCTAGATAACGACAAGGAGAAGCCCACTATAAATACCAAACCGTTTGGTGTTCAAACTCAGGTTCTTTCTTACAATAACACATACTCAAAACTATCTATTGATTTTAATCTTTACCTCATCATAACATGTACTAATTCTCACTCCCGATGTTGATCGTGAGAGCCCCTCTCATGGTAAGACTAACGGTCTTCTCATCTTAGCAGATTCCAAGCTCAAAATATCAACAAACCACCCTTAAATCTATATTGATTAGTAGCGTCTCATGGCCGCTCCTAATCTTAAGTGATACTACTCATTTCTTGTATATCAATGTGCAATCTTCCGACCCCACACAATAGCTATAACATATTATATATCAATACATAGGATCACATAAAGCTAAAAACCAAACATATCATAACCATAGGATGTATCCCAACAAAACTCTTTCCCCACTGCGTCATCTTTGCATTGAAACTCATGAGGCATCCTCCAATTATAATATAGCAGCAATTTTGAACAAAATGTCAACTGTATTGAGTTCATTTTAGACAGGATACCAATCATACTAAGGCTACCTATCATGAAACTAGCAATTATAATCAATATTTAAGCTAGGTAGTTCTATCTTTCATGACTCACCAAGCTAAACATGATATAACCACTAACAAGGCTTCACCTTAAATGACTTACGGGTGTTTACTTTCATCTTAATGGGAAAGAAATATGTACTCAAATCTTTAATCCTTTTTAATTGGGAGAGGCATTAAAGCTTCTCTCTCCTCTATAAGAAGCTTATTAAAAACCTTATATTTAAGTACTTATAATTTGGTAAACACCGTCTTAGATAGTGTTTGATAATGATTATTTGAGTCTGTTTGGTTAGACGTAATGGATTAGTAAAGGAATGTAATCAACGATGTAATGTAATGAACATAGTAACTGAATGAGTCATTACTGTTCCATTGATCTATTTGTTTGTCATGTTAGAATGGAATATAACATTCACGTATGTTGTTTGGTATGATGCAATTAATGCAGGAAATAAATGAAATATGACAAAATATGATTCCATGTCGTAATGGAGTGAAAAAAACTATGGGGTGTCTATGTAATAAAATTGGTGGTTACAAACGTAATAGAATGAACCAATGAATAAATATTACAAAACTCAAAACAAACATAATGTTTTCATTCCACTGTAATAATTTATTTCATTCCAACTTTGATTCATGTATACCAAACACTACGAAAGAGACTTAATTTATAAATAGGTAAGTTTATTAACTCATTAATGAAGCGTTTGTTTGGTGCTTAAAATAAATTGACGACCTTATAAAAAAACCATGGGAGTCAGGTTTTCCCAATAAATTTGACACCATAAGTACCCCCCCCCCCCCCCCCCCTCCCCTTCTGTTTTTTTGCGCTTTTTCTGTGGTATTTTTTTTTTTTTTAATTTTGTATATGTTATAAAACTGTGACACGGAGAAAACGGAACGAAAAATATAACGTTTAACAGGTCAAAAGTATGAAACTGTCAAAAATTACGAAACAGAAACTGATAAAAAAACTGCTTTGCACTGTAAAAAAGATGATACAAAATGAATTTTTTTTTCCTTTTGACACTATTGAGTAAGCCAGGGGTACCAATAGAGGTACCCTAACATAAAATCACTTTATGAAGTCTAGAGGCCAAACATTCACAAAATCGTACCAAACTTCATAGCCCAGTTACAGAGCCATCTTTTTTAAAACCTTTTGTAAATAAACGTTATTGAAAATTTTCTACTGAAATTATTATTTTTACAAAAAGATTGCCATTTTTATAAAAAAAAATAGCAAATCAAAACATTAGTTCCAAAAATGCTTTTAAAAAAATAAGAAAAAAAATGCTTCATAAGTTCTTACTTTTAAGCCGGAACATAAGCCAAAAAAAAAACAGTGCCAAACATATGTTTTTTATAGTTTGCATTAAACTGTTTTGTTATTATTAATACGTACAAACTTTTAATTTATCTTCATTTAAATGCATAATAACTTGAAAATAAAATTTATCTTTACCCATGAAATTAAAATTAAAATTCTTGTATCCAAATGAGGAAAATTAATATTTAAGATGTATCTTCAAAACCAAAAAGATGATCTTTAAGGGATTTTGATTTTTGACAGTATTCAACTCTTGGCATACCAAAATTTTAGGGGTGTGATCTTATATCTCAACAAGCATTATTGTCCCCGCGTTGCTGCGGGGCGTTATTTTTTTAAAAAAAAATTCATTAATTTTGTTTGTTTTGGATTAGTGTATGGCGGTTTTTGACTGCATAAGAGCTGAACCTTTCGCGCGTTGCGGCGGGGTTTGTTTTTGTGCGATTTGATTTTTTTTGAATGAATCGGTGGATATGCGTTGTATATTGGATAAATAAAGTTTATTATATAAAAAAGTCGTAAATAGTTAAAAGTTGAGGGGACGGGTTGTAATTTATTTTTTCTATTTATATTAAACTTCAACATTTTTTATAAAATCGTGCGTATGTCAGAAGCATTGGAATATTGGACTCGTTTTGTTCGCAATTCGAATATCTTTTCGCGGGTATTTTTTTATCTGAATGAATCGGTAGATATGCGTTATGTATTTGATAAATAAACTTTATTATATAAAAAAACCGTAAATAGTTAAAAGTTCAGGGGCCATTGCGTAAATTTTCTTTTTTATATAATTTGGGCCGGCAAGATTTTTTTTAATGTGGGCCAGGCGTGGGTTGATTTTTTTGCAATTGAAATACGACGTCGTATTAATCCAATTATAGTATATGTAAATAATACTAAAACTATAAAGCCCAGCCCAATAAATTTCTAACTTAACCTCACTTAAATCTTAATTGTCTAAGAACAAGCGAGATTGTCCGCGCGTTGCCGCGGGGCATAATTTTTGACGAATCGATTTCGAATAAATATTAGGTTATTTATAGAGTGAACGACTTTTAGTATGTAGGTTATTTATAAAATTTAAACTTTCATAGAGTTGGACGTTTCTGACTCCTATCGTTTACTTTAAAGTTATGTCAGAAGCATTCCAACATTCGGTTGGTTTTGTTCGCAATGCGAAGATCTTTTCGCGGGTATTTTTTGATCTGAATCGGTAGATATGTGTTATATATTTGATAAATAAAGTTTTTATATAAAAAAGTCGTAAATAGTTAAAAGTTAAGGGTACGTTTTGTAAAAAAATTCTATGTTTAGCCGGCTATAAATGGCAAAAAAGTATACGTTATTTATATAATTTAAATTATCACAGAATTGTACGTTTCTGACCCTTGTCGTTTATTTTAAAGTTATGAGGCAATTTAGGGTGTGTTTTGAAAGTATATATATATTTTTTAATATATACATATTAAACTTTAACATTTTTTATAAAATCATACGTATTTCATAAACATTGCAATATTGGGCTCGTTTTGTTCGCAATTCGAAGATCTTTCAACACCCCTAGTTTCAGCTTTAGCTCGTTCCGAGTCTTATACTTTAAGTTCGAGTGCGCAAGTGACATATTTTACGTTCGCGCCGGATTAATTTTTCCATAGGCCTAAAGAATATTACAATCGCTTCATTTAGTACACTAGTTTCCGGTTCGTTTATTTAGTTTAAAGTTGTTTAAGATAAGAGATATGAAATTGCCTCTAGTTATTTTGTATCATATGATATTTTGTACAATAGTATATCTTTTAGATTCGTTTAGGTTTGCGAGTTTGAACAAGCTTTAAATATAAAGACCTATCTTGTAAAAAAAGAAAACATTGCTGTAACAACCTGACTTGTGTAGTACATTATGCTTCAAAAAAGCTGTAACAGTACATTTGCTTTTTCCTAAAATATAAAAATCTCTATAGATCATCAAACCAATCACATGAAAATAAAATATTAAACACATCGAGTCAAAGTAAAACAAAGTGTTTATTTTGCAATAATGAGTCAGCCTTCAATAATTACACAAAGTACAAACAGCTTAATATGGGCCTTACCTTTGTAGGACCTTTATGTTCCACTTTAACTTTTAACCATGCTCCTTTCACCTCTTGGCCTTAACCTTCATTCCAAATAACTTTCTTCCCTTTTCAAAATTTAAATCATAAGTCTACACACTTGTTATAAATTAATGGTTTATGATGTCGGCTAATGCTTTTAAAATGTATCACCTAAGGTTAAATCAAAGAGGTGTGGATGATGAGTAATTTACATGTTTAGTTGTAAAGGTTATGGACTTTGGTTTCTAATTATGATTACCCTTTTAATAGAGTTTATGCTTTAGTTTGAATTTTTAAAATCTAGTTGAATACTGAATCATGACAATATGTAAAATGGGTCGACTCTTTTACATTTTTCACATATACTTTTACTTCTCAAAATGAGTAATACTTTTACTTCTATACCCATGGGCGCAGACAAAGGGGGGGCCCAAGGGGCAAGTGCCCGCCAAAAAAATTGTAGTGTAAATTTTCAAAAATATCCGATTTTTTTCGTAATCCTAATAATCATTTTGTAGTGTAGTTATTAAAAAATATCAAAGTGTGTCTCCTGGAGCCAAACTTTCTGGCTCCGCCTCTGTCTATACCTATTATTGACGAGATCTATGCGAAATGGTATCGTAAAAATTTGTTTATTGTCCATCCATGAATCAGAAATAAACAAACAATAAGTCACGTGAGGAGTTGGGACATCTCGATTTTCAATATAACGACAGTCGAGTCCTTGTTTTATCAAAAACAAACAATAGAATAAAGAGTGGCACGTGTGTACATCAAGATTTTGTTTATTTAAAGATAAAATACATGTTTGATATAATGGTTTACATAAAATCACACTCGCCCGTTTTTATTCGATTTTAATTATATCATTGATACTTAATTTTCGAATCGATTATATTGATGGTCTTTATTTTAAAAAAATATAGACCAAATGCGTAACAATTGATAGTTTTTTTTACACGGATAGTTCATATCTTTGTTACACGGATAATCAATCCTTATTTTCTAGAATAGAGACTATGCATGAAGATTCTTTGAAAAATAAGGATTATCAATATAATTAAAATTGAATACGGACGATAAGTGTAATTTTAGGTAAACCACAAGGATGAAACAAGTAATTTTTTCTTATTTAAATTAAAAGTATGACTTACGAGGGGTAAAAAAAGGCGAAGTAGATTACACTGTTTGATTTTGTGGTTTGCGTTGATAGACGAGCTTTGTTATTTGACGGTTAAATATTATCGCCCGTTTTTAAATGCGAAACGTTATCTACCGTTTTATATCCAACGTTTTAAATCACATTTTAGAGTTAGTCTATGAGCTTTCGTAAGTTGAAAGACGAAAGCTCGTCGATTAACTCTAACATAGTCAAATGTGATATAAAAAGTTGGATATCCCTTCAAACTTAGAACGGTAAAATTTATTGAGATCTCGTGCTAAACGTACTCAACTTCAACTCTCGCTAGTGAAATTACTTATCTTTTAAAAATCCCAAAAAGAGTTGGTTTTCGAAACAAGATAGTTTTTGCTTCTAAAAAAAATCCTAAAATGGTCTCATCGATCCTCAAAGAGATTAAGCTGTGTGAGCAGGAAAAACAAAAATAGTCTACATTGGATAGATTAGTTTCACAAATCTTGTGACAATCTTCTGCCCACTATGTAATCTGTATTGTTACGGCTCGGTTGTTTTTGTAATTTGGCCTCATTAACGAACCAATTTGTAATAAAAAATTTAAAATTTATTAAAGTGTGTTTTTTGGATCATAACTTTTTGACTCTGCCCAAATGTGTAATGTAAATTATATATCGACTATGCGAAAGTACATGCATGAAGGCTGAACATGCAACAAAAGAATATCCATCAATTCTAGTTCTTTGTTGTGTTTTGATTTGTATAAAGTAGCATAGAATTTAAAAGCGTTTTTTACCTATATAACCATATTTGAAAGGACTTTGCATGCAGAGACCATGACCTTCTGACTTTTCCTAGTAAACCACGTTGATCGCGCCGGTATTATGGTGATCATGTCGATGAACACGTGTCGCCCACACGTAGGTAGATCGCGCATGATTTGTAGTGATTTCTTTTTTTTTAGTTTTTGTCAGAACACAAAAGTTGATCGCGCAGAATAATTAGTGATGATTACTTTGGGAATCGGGTCTTGATTTTACCATTCATAGCAACGAAATGACATATCAATGCCAACGAAATGACATAACAATGTGATAGCAGTAGTATTTTGTAGTTTTTCACAATTCTGAACAAGTCTTGCATGCATAAATGATAGTTGATATAGTCTTTAAGTGAAAAACAAAAATCAGTAGTTGATTCGAAAGAGTTCTCCTAAATTGTGTTGTGGCATTGGGTATTGTTGTGGTGTAGTTGTGTTTTTTAGTGGTTTTGAGGCGGTGTTGCTCCGGTAGTTGTGTGGGTTTTCTAGTTGGTGACTGGGTGTATAAGATGAATTTGGACGATTACGAGGTATAATTTTTTTTATGTTAAATTATCCTTTATTTTTTTTATGTTTATATGTGTAGTAATATATGGTTTTATATTTTTTTGTTAATGTAGGAACCTCGTGTTCTTGTGACATGTAGAAGTAGGTTAGGTTTGATAAAAACAATTAGAGAAAAAATTAGTGGCACTCCACGGGAATCATTATTTAGAAAATTTTGTTTTGGTTAGTTTTTAGATCTAGATGATTGGACGGAGAACTGTGTTCTAATACATTTTATGTTAGGTCGGCAAATGGAGTTATTAGGTGATGAAACAGATATTATTCCTTTGTATTATCATATAGTTGATAATTTTCAAATATAGTTTGGTAGGGAGGAATTTTGCCTTGTTACTGGGGTAGAGTATTAGGCTGACTATAACAACGAGGATGATCATATTCCTTTTAGGCGACGGGTGTTTTCTTCAGCTAAAGATGGTAAACCTATTATAGGCAAAATGGTCGAAAAATTAATTACAAACGAGTTTTTTGACAGATTACACGACGACGATGTTGTTTGCCTTTGTTGTGTAGGCATTTTGCCGTTTGTCTTATTAGGTTTGGAGGATAGACGTGGGGTTCCTGATTGGATTTTAAGGTTAGCAAATGACATAGATGGTTGGGACAAGTATCCTTGGGGTTCGTATGTTTGGCCGACATTATACTTTCAATTAAGGGATGCAAACGTTAGACGTTGGCCAAACTTATATGCCACTGAGCCGAGAATAGATGTTGATAAGAAAATGTATTCGATGTTTGGATTTACTTGGGCATTCAAGGTATGTCATAATTTAGTTTATAATATTTAATTGGGCATTTAAGGTATATGTATAACGTAAAGTAATTGAAACAATTTATTTTTTTAGACGTGGATATTGGAGTCGTTCCGAGTTGGGGCAAATGATTATTATAAACGTCACAGGCGTTATCCTAGAATAGTTGCTTGGAGTCCCAAGAAGAAGTTTTATCAACACATGATTCGTGGTTTTTTTCATGTGAGGTTTTTTTAATTTGATAGTTTATTAATTTGATTACCTTATTTATTTCATACTTAATGTCCTTTTTTTATTTTAAAGGGACGTCTACCTACTGAAAGATTGACACCAGATGAGAATGAGGCTCGATCGGACTGGTGGGTTTCGAGTAGGGCATACTTTAATGGTCGTATTAGTGAAGCAAAACGAGTACCTCGTCATTTAAACCGACAAAATCATTATGAAGTTCCATCAGAATTATATCGATAAATTGAGGAACAAAAAAGGGCGATGGATGAAATCTTGAAAAGGGAGGCTGAACGGGAAAAATGTATGAGCAAATGTGTAAATTTGTGTAGGATGTGAGTATTGGCCCGTTGCGACAACCAAATAAAGGACCGATCATTGTCGATCAACATTATGGGTTAAGCGATTTTAGTGAATTCCAAAGCATGCAGGTAACATATTTCTGGATTTAATTATCATAGATTTTTTCCTTGTTGAAATGTAAGTAATATTATGTTTTTGCATTTCCACAGGGTGGTCCGTCTTCATTCCTGACACAGGGTAACAGCTCTTTCTTTGAAGGTGCACAAGCGACTCCTTCTTATGGTCATAAAATGGCTACGCCAAACTGGCAAACCCCAATGCCATCACATCCTGGTATATCTAATTGGCAAACCCAGATGCCATCGCGTTCGGCTACTAAAAATTGGCAAACCACAATGCCATCGTATCCTTATGATGTTGGCTTATTCAACCCGGTAATCCCAAAATTATTTACGATTATGCTTCTATAGTACTAAGCATCATGAAATAATAAATGTTTACTATTTGTTGTTTTTTAGAATATATTGAATCGAGCAAGAAGGGAAGTTCGTCCCAGCATGTATAGGCGGACTCCATATATGGATTTTCTTCCAACTACAGTCGTACCTAAGAAACGCGGTGATAAAACTAAGAATAAGGTTAAGAATGCCAAAGTATCACCTTTGAATCTTGGGAACGCTTTTGCTGATGACAATGTAAAAAGGGATGACGTTATGTATTTGGGTGAACATGACACTGGCAATTTCTTAGTGTATGAAAACGTGGATCCTAGTAAGGTAACTGTTAGTCTTCTATTTAATTTAATAAATAAATTCAACCAATTATGTCTATTGACATTGGTTTTTAACTTGGTTTTTTAGGTTTAGAGAGAAGATTATATTGACTGCATGGAATTTTTGTTAAACCCCTATGATGTTTATTTAGATTGTCATATGATGGGTTATATGGTTCCAGATTACTTTTGACGACAACTAGTTCTCACTTGTGTATACCTGGTAGTCACAGCCTGGAACTGCCCAACCAAGTGGGTTGGTTGTCCGAAGAAGTAAGTTTATTAATACAAGTTTAATAAGGAGTATTTTTATTTTTTCCCCAAAACAACTATTTATTTTGTTAGTATGTTTTGAATCAGCACATGAATGCATGAATTAAGCTACTAATTAGAGAGAAGACACAAAATGACAACTGGATAGTGTCTAAATCGGGGACAGTATGCGTACATCCGGAAAATAAATGGTTTATGATAGAGACGGATCAACACATTATTGGAACATTGGATGGTTCAATGCGTCCGTACCTAGCATAGAATGATGTTGATTAGGTACTTATTTGTGTTAAAACTTTTAATAGCTTTTATGTATGAATAATATTTAATAAGTTATTTAGTTTGACCTAGTTTTTTGGTTTAATCTTTGTAGGTGTATATACCCATAAATGTTGGAGGAAATCACTGGGTGACGGGTGCAATAAACTTACCGGCCTCTCAATTTTATGTGTTTGACTCTATGCAAAGTGAGCGAACAATGTTAATGTTAGAACAACAAGTTATAGATTAGACACCCGTGATTAATGGCATTTTGAAAAGTCGTGGTTCTTTCATTGGAATTGGATGACAACCTCACGATTTTGTATTTATATACAATGATGGTTTGGGTCACCCGGTCCCTCAACAACCTAACTTCGAAGACTGCAGAGTGATAACTTGTTGGTTAATTGCTAAGTTATGTTCTCATCAACCACCAATAGTGCATGGTGATAGTCAAGCGTTTTGGTAGAACATTAGACATCAAATGCTTCAAATATTCTATAATTGTAGGTCTGAGAATACTAGGAATTGTGGTTATGATTAGTTTAGTTTTTATATAGTGTATGTTGAAAGACTAACATTTTGCATGAAATAATATTGTATATTACTTTGATATACCAACATTAAGTAGACATTGAATTAAAATAGCTTCATATGGCACCATCTTCATAATAATTGTGTGATCTTTCAGTGGTTCTTATCGTAAGAGTGTGTGTGTGTGTGTGTGATATGTTGTTGTTATTGATGATAATAGCTGCTTTTATTGTAACGAAGAGTTTTTGGCGGGCATTTTTGGGTATAGTTTTTGGCGGGAGTTTTTTATTTTATTTTAATGAATGAAGTGTATCATTCTATTTACAAATTTTCGTAACGGGTAGACATTTTATTTCAAAGACGCTTTTTATTCATATATTAAAAACATTACATAACTAAAGACAATACATAACAACAACATTAAAAGACAACACGATGATATGATTATAACATGAAAGACAGAAATTAATAACATTAACGACAAAACCTAATTTATTAGTGCGTTATTTTGTTCATTAAGAAGCATTAGTGATTCTTTGTATGGGCCAATGAAAAATGAACCACGGTTTACTTCGACACCAACGTTTTGAAAAGTTTGAAAGCTTAGATTGAACACTTGTGGTGACTGATGCCATTGTTGGAAGATCGCAGCTTTAACTATTGGTTGCTTATCTTTACTGAAGCCAAGTAATTTGAGCTCATGATCATATGGGTATGGAATGGTGAATAGTTGTCTATACGATGAAACTTCACCATCATCAACTTGTAGGTCCCATGCATATAAAATACGGCAGTCACCGAAACTAAAACTTCCAGAAATTATAATAGAGTCTTCAAGCTGGGAAATATAGTATGGAGGTAAAAACTCCCCAACACGCATCTGTTCAGGCATGTCTATAACCTAAAATTGGTGAGTAATCAAATCGAATGAAACTAACATGTAAATTTTGTACGAAGTACCATCATCACTATAAAACTTCTTTGAACCAACCTAGAAAATTTTTCCACTCACAACTGCTTGACCTGACCGTTTTATTCTTATAGATTCACGTGGCAAACAATAATTCTCAAGTATATACCAAATTCTTGAGCTTAATGTAAACACTGACACATACCATGGACCTTGACCGTAATAGGGGTAATTTATCTTCAAAAGTGTTGGATCTAGAGTGTCACGACGGACACCAAAACCAAGTATCATTTTTGGTGAATCAGGTTGAAACTTGTAATTAGGGACACGTGTTCCTACCAATTTTTTAGTGACAGGTTCCAAAGAAATAGCATCGAGTTTTCGCCAAATGAAAAACACCATACACCTTTAGATGTAGCAATTGGTGTTAGAGAGAAAATATTTAAATTTGAAACTACAGGTGTAACAAGGTTTATTGGTTTGACGGATTGTGTCCAGTTTGTAACAGACTGGTTTAAAAAAGACAAATATCAAGGCACTTACGCGAAATCAATTCATTTTCTTGGAAATATGCAATAATAGGAATTTTTGCACAATATTCACAAAGCTATTCCTCATCGAATGGACAACCCACAACCCGGTCGTCCAAAATGTACAAACCGTATACAATCTCAAGGAGAGGAACCAAGAGTTATACATTGTAGCAAATGCAAACAAGCGGGACACAGATGCGATCACTGCACTAAACCATTTGTCGATGAGCTGCCTGTATACATACGTAGACAACATTATCAAGAAATTACAAGAAACGACCAACCGTCATTCTACAACCCACATCAATAGTATGACAACACTTTCCAGAGTTATAACCATTACACATCACAACAATACGGTGAAACCACATACCCATCACAACAATACGGTGAAACCACATACCCATCACAACCTTACGAGCAACATCAGACAAACACATCTCAAGCATACGATGGACATCACACAGAATCAGCTCAAATGTATGAACAATACGATTCTCAGCAATATGAATCGCAACATCTAGATGATCTAAACACAAATGGTTCAAATAATTTATCTAAGTCGTTTGGTTTTTAAACATTTGTATGTTTTTATGATTTCTGTTGGTTTTTTTATTATTTCATCACTACAAAACCCGCGCGATCAACCTTTTTTTAGTAAAAGGAAACATTGAACCAGAGCTCGACACGTGTTCATCGATGTGATCACCACAAAACGTGCGCGATCAACATGGTTAATTAGGAAATGTCAGACTGACATGGTCTCTACATGCAAATGGGATTCTGTTGTGGTAATATAGGTAAAAAACGCAATTTAGAATCTATATTAACTTTTAGACAGAGTAAATACTAATGTTATAAATAGCGTGAGGCGTGGCGTGGCGGCATGGTCAAGCCTCACGCTTTAGGAGTCATGGCGAGTCATGGCATTTTTTAAGGCGTGGCACAAAGCGGCACAAAATAAAAAAAATATTTATATCATATTTCAAACATATTGAGTTTACAAAAATTGTCATACATAAGGAATAAAGTCAAGAAACTATCTTTGCATGCAATCTTTTTCATTTCTATAAAAAACGATTTTTATCGAAATTGGAAATTGAATTCAAAAAAAGCCTCCACGCATCACGCCTTATCACGTTTTTACACTTCTCATCTCACGTCACGCCTTAAGCCGATGTCTTGGTCTATTGCGTAGCGTGGAGGTCACGCCTCGTGCCTTTGCGAGGCCTTAGCGGGGCTATGGCAATGGTCATGTGATTTGTCGGATTCTTCACAAATGATCTTTTACAAAAAAAATTGCGGGTCTCGTCTGTGTAGTTTCGACCCGTTATGAGTTTGGTCCCTTAACTAACTATAATTAGTTTTTTTTGTTATCTCCCAAAGTGGGGAAGGGTAATTTAGTCTTTTACCCTTTGGCGCTCTTTTCTGGAGTAGTAAACCCGGTCGACTTTAGTATCACCTAACTTCTAAACATTAATTCACTCACACCTAAATTTCTAAACATTAATCCCCCGCACTCACCCCCAAATTATCCACACTTCACTCACCCCAAATTACTAAGCCACCAAATCTTGGATCAGTTAGCTTAAAATTTAATTGAAAATGTCAAATGATAAAGGTAACTACTTACTAATCAACTTGCTTATTCGTGTGCTTATCTACTATTTCATTATTTGTGTGCTTAGCTGTTTAGGATTTTAGGATTTTGCTTATTTGTTTGCTTATATGCTTATTTGATCCCACATTCACTACATTTCCTATTCCATTTGTAACACCCTCAAATTCGGTCACAGCGGAATAAGGGTACGGGAGTGTTACTTCATAGATCAATAGCACAAGATATGAGAGAACAACCTTTAAATGAGTCGTTTAAAAATGATACATTGGATTTATCTGAAATGTTGTTACAAAAGCTCCATGCTTAAATTGTTCATCCAAGAAAACATAAAGATTTTGATACATAATAAATATCCCAAAATGTAATGCATTTAAATCTATATTGCAATATGACTCCAAAATGATGCATCCAATGTATCCACGTTCTTATGCTCTTATTGACCTGAAAAAAAACATGCTTTAAAACGTCAACATAAAGTTGGTGAATTCATACGTTTAAGTAATGCATAAAGTAGGACCACAAGATTTCAAATGCGCAATAATGTAACACATACAATATCACAAAAGTAATTACGAATGCACTAAGCTCATGACACTGAAGCTACAACATGTATGTACTTGCAATTTAAAGCCAATAATGTGCCCGTGTTGATGTTCAACCCGCAACATCCAAATCCGACATGGTATACGTCCGTTAGTTTGATACCGCCAAAACTAGTGAGCGCTACTCATCCGAACGGGGATGTCAATCCCAAATAGATTTATATATATCATTCGCACTTACACCGAGTAATTAACAGTTCATGATTCATGGGCATAGTGGGTTATCGCTACTTAGACAAACTCGTAATTTATTTAAAAGTGTACTTACGTCGTAATTTAAAACAATGCATGTTTCTCACCCCGAGAGTTGTAAATCATTGGAATTGTATAAAATGGGGCTATGAACTCACCTCTAGTGAATGAACTGATTTTAGAAAAATCAAATGAGTGAAACGTCATGGGAAATCTGAATGCAACCTAATTAGTTTATAGGTCGTATGAGTATAACGTATTTAAATTAAACACAACAATGTAAATTATAAAGTTATATCACCACCTAATAGTTTTGTTTAATTTATAAAAGTTGATACAATTCAAGCCAAACTTGATATTTAATGTCCGAGTATATGCATCCGTAAAAATATAATCTTTGTCCAATAGTTGATTATTTGTTAATAATAGTTGATTTAATATTTTTATCGTTTATATAATAATATTATATAAATAGTTTAATTATTTTATAAAATAATATTTATAAAGTTAAAAACATGTATAAATATTATATTAATAGTAGTACATTATTTCTTAATGTTTTTATAGCCCAAACGGACCCGAAAACACTCGTAAACCAATTTTAAAATTTCTAACAGCTTTAGGAAATTTTATGTAAATGCAGAAAATAAAAAAATAGTGTATTTAAATCTTTAGAAATTCATAACTTTCTCATTTTAACTCCGCTTTACGCGTTTTTTATATGTACGAATTCGTGACGAGATAATTTACCAAAATAAAATGTTAACAGAATTTATATAATTCTGTACAATAACAGTAAAATCAAAACTGTTATTAAAATACTTTATATATATATATATATATTGTAAAAATCATAACTCCTTCGTTTTAATTCCGTTTTTAATGTTCTTTATATCCACGATGTCGCATTGAGATGTTCTAACAAAATAAAATGTTTATAAATTTTTATCAGGTCCGGAACAGTAACAGTTTTTATAAAATAACTTTTATAAAAACACTTTTATATATTTAATTATCGTAATCTTGGAAATCATAACTTCTTCGTTATAGCTCCGTTTTTCAAGTATGCACGGAATCTTTATGAAATGTATTATTTAAATATGTGGTTTATATATTTTATATAAATTCGAATTTACACAGAATATATAAACTGTTCGTATATATATATATATATATATATATATATATATATATATATATATATATAGGATAAAGATCAAATAAAAAGACAAATATCCGTGAGAAGGATAAAAAGATTTTTTTTTTGAAAAAAGTTCTTAAAAAATTCTAAAAAAATTCCACAACATCGTGCATGTTGGTGCATGAAAAAGTTGTGAAAGAAGTTTTTCTAAAAGTGGATAGTTTTGCCGAAAATAAATTATGAAAAAAACGTTTGTGCATTAAATCGCTTTTTTGTGCATCAAAAATTCGTTTTTGTACCCAACTTCTTTTGACTTTTTGCATCAAAATTTTATTGCGCATCAAACTATAATAAGTTGAAAATTTTGAGCATCAAAAAAAAAATTTGCATCAAAATTTATTTTTTTATGCATTAAAAAAACGTGTAAAAACTCAAAATTAGAAAAACTTCTTTTACAAAAGTTTTATGCACCAACATACATGATTTTATGGAATTTTTTTAGAATTTTTCGAGAACTTTTTTAAAAAAAAACTTTTTTATCATTCTCACGGATATTTGTCTTTTTATTTTAACCTTCCTATATATATATATATATAATTTATAAACCCGTTTTATAAATTATTACATGATTAAATTAGTCCAAGTCCTCTAAATTAATTAATACCATATATCTTGCATACTTTAGGTCTAATTTATGTTCATAAATTTAAGTCCAAATAAAATATCCTCATAATTATTTATTTATAAACTTTTAAGCAATTAATTCATTAATTAATTTTATAACTTAACTAGCACTTGTAATATATCAATTAAAACATGTTCTTGCATTTTATCACATTTCAAACCTTATATCATCATGAACACGAATTTATTTGAGTATGTAAAACTTGTTTTATTTTATAAACTTTATAAAATAAATACTTAGATGGTGATTAACAATATAACAATTATATATGCATGAAAATGAATAATTATAAAAATTTAGGGTTTATATTAGACCTTATGAGAATGGACGAAGATGATAACACAAATTAAACCCAAGTCTTCAACCCAAAATACTTGTAAGAAAACCCTAACTTTCCTTTGAAAAGCCTAATTTTTTTCTTGTATTAAACCCTTGTTTAATGAAACTCAAGCTTCCAAATACCCTTGATATGTCTAATATATTAACCCTAGTGATACTAGTATGCTTGTGTTCTTGGTAAAATAAAAACTATAAATCTTTCTTATTTAATAATTTGAGCTGTGGGTTACCAAAGAAAACAAGACAATAATTTTGAGTGTTTACTTGCAAGAGAAAGGTGTGAATGAGGCTTACACTTAGGTCTTATTTATAGTGGAAGTATTAGGAAAACAGCCTTAACAAACCATAGACTTAGAGATGGTTTAAGGATAATGTGTAAGAGCTCTCCTCCTCCCTAAGAGGAGGGAATGGTTAGAAACAAGGGGAGGACAAAGGGATTAGACAATTTATGAGAAATGGTTTTTAAGGTTTACATGATGGGTAATAACAAGAATGAAGTGATCTTGGTGGAGGATTTAGAGTTATTAGTGTTTTAGTTGCAACTAGAACCGGCCATAGGGTTTATTAGTGTAAAAATGATTTAGTTTTTGGGTATTGGGTATAAAAGTAGGTATTTGTTGAAGTATATATCGGTATTGGTGCTTCCATGCATGCACAAATGTATATTATTGCGAAACGTAAACGTTTTACATAACCAATAAAAATAAAAAGTGAAAAGTTATAAATTATCTTCGTAATAATTATATAACACTTGTTTGACATAAACTTTTATTTGTTTGATGATGATTTACGTTGAATGTTGATTTTTAGTTCACGCGAAATAACTAAACGATAAAAATTAAAAGTAAACGCGCAAAAGTCTAAAAATAAATAATGGAAAGTATTGAGTCATAAAATGACATGAAATAACTGATTGTTTCACCATTTCCCAAATTCATAACTCAATGTCAACTATATCCTCACCAAGGTCTTTGATACTGAAAGTTTGATGGAGTTGAGCCTTGATATTAGTGATTAATGAGAGATTGTTGTCTGCTAAAAGAATATCATCCACATAGATTAGGAGAACTAAGGCATTTGTTCCTTTGAAGTATGTGAAGAGTAGGGAATCTGTATGACTTTGAGTAAAACCAACAGAGAGTAGAAAAGTAGTAACTAACTACTAACTAATACTGGTTGGTTGACCATGGAGCTTAGCAGTACTGAAAACCTTAGCAGTGTGCAAATATTTTCTTTACCTTATCAGTTCTCAAAACCTTCAAACTCATCATCTTTAGCTTAACACAATTTTATTTATCTTTTTTTAACTTTCAAGCTTATGAATTCCAACCTCACATCTTCCATTATAACATCTTTTGTTGTTAATTTGTTCTTACTTATAGAGATAATTGTCATTAGTTCATATAGTAGCTTTGATTAAGAAAGTACATATAGTCCCTCTTCTTTTGACTTCAGCTAAGACAATAGCTCTGAGGAGATTGCATATTGCTCAAATGGTATAATGATTTACTAGATGAGGACATTCAAGAATTCTGGTTTTCAAGGTTAGGAGGTAAAAAGACTAAAGCTTCTGGGTCATCAACTTCAAAGGCTAAACCTTCTTATCATCAATTACAAAGGCTAAAGCATCAATATTGGCTAAAGATGTAACATTTCTCAATTTCAGGTCATTTTACGACTCCCATTATTCTTCACTATTTATTTTAGTCCGGTACGCGTTTACTTTTAATTTAACTTTTAAGCTAAATCGCGTATACTAGAAATAATCATTCAACGTAAACGGTCACCAAATAAATTAAGGTTTACGTCAAGCAAGTGTTATGTAATTATTAAGAAGATAATTATTGACTTTGCGCATTTTATTTTTATTGGTCACGTAAAAGGCTTACGTTTCGCAATAAAAATACGTTTAGACACCCCGGATGATACCTAGACTTACCTAGACTCAAACCAATACCCACTTTTAATCCTTAAACACAAAAATTATTCAATTTTCGTGTTAATAAGCCATTATGGCCGATATTGGGAAAGCAAAACCCATAATACATTGGATACTTACACAATCTTGTACAATTATCTCTTAATTAAGTCTTGTACTTGTATGATCTTAATAAGATTTCAAAACTCTTCATTCCCTCCAAGCCTTACTCGTCCCACATACATACACAACTAGGAGATCTTCTTTACATATATTAAGTACATGTACATCAAGGACTAATTAAAACTTGTCCTTAAATGTTCCTAATTAACCTATTACACATTGGATAATAACCACATTGAATCCCTTTTTATGCCTTGGATAACCGCGGCCAACATACACAACCCACACACCATAAGATTTTCTAAATCCTAAGTATCTTGTACATTGATCTTGCAATTAAAGAATGTACTTAGGAGGTATTATCAATACCATGTGTGATTAGCCAAATCAAACCAAAACCACCACATAGGGCAAGATTTTGTGCTTAGGATAGAACTAGAAGAGCTGATTAATTTTTAAGCCTATATAAACCCACTCCCACTTAACCTTTAACATTTCTTACAACTCTTAAAACACTAAACACTCTCTCTAAGCAAAAACCATCCTTATATCTCCCCTTAGTTTTAGATTCATCACAGCCGACCAAACACATACATTAATTCTACACCACCACTCAAACCAAGACCCTAAGATCACTAGCAAGAACATATAAGGAGTATTCAAGTGAAGGTTAGGTTTTTAGGAACAAGGTTAAGCTCGAAGCTTGGGTTGTCATTCCATTTGGGTTGCTCTTACTCATTTCTACATGACAATACATTTTCAAAGGATATAGGACTATTGTAAGTCATGCCCTACCTCTTATATGTTCGTGTCTTAATTGTTTTCCTCTTAGCTAGTCATATGGGTCATGATTACCTTGTGTTTAACAAGTTAACATGAGTGTAAACATGCATTGTTCAACCCATGCATGGTTCACGCACTTATAAATACATATATGTAACTTGTGTGGTGCTAAGATGCGTTAAAACGTGTAAAATATAGTTTAATATCGAGCTAAGGCTTAAACGTTTTCATTTAATTACAAATATGGAAACCAATATGAACACTAACACGTACACACGAAATACATGAAACCTACACGTAAACTTTTCATGAAAACATGATGGCTTGGCTTGGGAAAGAGTATACTAATTAATTAGACGATTGCATGTGATGAACACGACTATTATGTGTGCTAAAAGAGCTTATTTTGGTTTGCTAGGAATCTTAACGGGCTACTAATGGACTTATTAAACCCAACAGCCCCCTATTGGGCCAAGCAGGCCCAACAGGCCATAGTTGTGGGGTCCACAGCTTATTAATAAGCTCCTTAAGCTTATTAAGGGGTCTAAAATACTTGTGGGACTTGTATGAACCCTAATATATATTTGAAACCTAACCGGACACTTAATAAGCTTGGCGGCCCATTATCGTAGCAAAAAATGGGTCCATAAGCCATGAATAAGCTTTATCAGCTTATTTGTGAGCTTATGCAGTTTATTAAGCTTATTATAGACTTAGAAAGACTATTGGACCTCTTGAAACTAAGCCCCCGCCTATAGAACCCTTAACGAGTTCATAATGGGCCCAAAAGCCCATTATTGTAGCTTATTGGCTTATGTGATAAGCCAATCTTGAGAAACATCTTAAACAGACTCAAAGGTGCTTAATAAGACTAGGAAAATAAATTAGACAATGTATGAAACCTTAATGGACCTTAACGGGCCCAAAAAGCCTAATAAGCTTAAATAAGCTCATCCAAGCTTACTTATAAGCTATCACAGCTTATACGGCTTATTGGAGTCTAATGAACCCTTTTGTCACTTTTCAAAACCTATTTGGACTTAAAATGTAATTTTTGGAAGTTAGAGGACTAGAAGTGCAAAACTTGGAACTTGAGGGTTAAAACTATCAAAACTGATTTTTATAAGTCTAGGGACTTTTTTGTCACTTCTGAAACATAAGGGACTATTTTGCAAGTATGGGGACCAATAGTGAAACTTTTATAAAGTTAAAGGGCTAAAGGTGAAAACAGGGAAACCTAAGGGTTTAAAATGTAAATAACCTATTTTCATAAACATAAGGACTGTTTTTGTAAATATAGAAAACCTAAGGATATTTTATGAACAAAAGTGATGTTAATAAACACTTAACGTATCGTACAAGTTATGATATTTATCGGATATTATACAAATTAGAACACGATTTAATAAATATATATAATTATTAATAACGCTTATGCATATACTTGTACGTGTGTAGTCACATACATTCCCAAGAGCTAACAAGTAAAGACAAATACAATAAACATGTGCACCACCACATAAGTGATAACAGTATATATATAAACTAGCAAAATATTGTAGTTTATACAAGAGTCGTTAGCCTAAACTTGTAGACTAAGACTGGCTGTATTTACTTTGGTATTTGACGGTGTGATCCATTTTCCATACTTGGATATATTTACCATTCACAGAGGACTATCTACTAAGGTGAGTTCATAGCCTTATATTTTACTATATCAATGATTTATAACTTTTGGGGTGAGAAACATACATTGTTTTACAAATAGGACGCAAGTGTACATTTTATTCATGATTACGTATTTGCCTAAGTAGCGATAACCCTTTGAGCCCATCATCATGAACTGTCAATTTCTTTGTGGGAGCGCGAATGTTATAAATAGATCTATTTAGGATTGTCCTCCCTATCTGGGTGAGTAACTATCACTGGTGGCACGGAGTGAACCAACGGATGTATACCATGTCGGATTTAGGATGTTGCGGGTTAGGACATCATCACGGGCAATGTTGGCAATTTATATTGCAATTCATACATGTCGAGCTTCAGTGTCATGAGCTTAGGGAAACGTAATTACATTTTTGTAATGTTTGTATATGTTGCACTATCATACACTTAGAAAATCTTGCGGTTCTACATTACATTTTACATAAACCTATGAATTCGCCAACTTTATGTTGACATTTTAAAGCATGTTTTCTCAGGTCAATGAGGTACGAGGTGGTAAGGATACATTGGGGATACTCTTTTGGGTAGTCATACATTAAAGATTTGGAGTCATTACATTTGGGGATACTTGTTATGATCTAAAATCTTATTTATCAAATGTTGAACAATTTAAGCCGTTGCGCTTTGTATTAAACAATTTCAATAAATCCAATGTATCGTATTTCAAATGACTCTTTTAGAGGTCGTTCTCATATCTTGTGCTATTGATCTATGAAGTAACGCTCCCGGATACTCATATTCCGTTGCGACCCAATTTGGGGGTGTTACAGATTGGTATCAGAGCCAAGGTTATATAGAACCAGGTCAAATGTTTTTACTTAGACTATAACCATTTTCAAACATTGCATCATACAAAGAGATTTTCATAGGACATTCATTCACTCATTCATTCATATTTTACTTGTTGTATTAGTTGAGTAGACTATATGTTGCATGGTTCACATATGTGTTTATAATATATTAAGTATATTATTATGAGTCGTGTATATGTACTAATGTAAACTTTGTTTAAGTGTTACAGATTCGGTCATGTCTTCTGCATCATCTGCGGTTACCTACACATCTGTCTACACCGATTCTGAGCCAGGGAGGGTATTTTGTGGAGCTGACGAGGAGCTGTCGGACAAAGGTTCTCCATGGGTCATCGTATATGGATACGATGAACTCCCTATGCAGCCGGTAGCCCCGCCATCTCCGGACTATGTGCCAGGTCCTAAGCACCCACCATCACCCGTCGAGGTACCGTACATACCTGAGCCTGAGTACCCCGAGTACTTAGTGCCATCTGATGATGAGGCACCCATGGAGGATCAGCCTCTACCTGCTGACGCCTCACCCGTAGCCCTATCACCAGGCTATGTGGCGGATTCTGATCCGGAGGAGGACTCCGAGGAGGATCATGCTGATTACCCTGCCGATGGAGGGGATGATGATGACGAGCCCTCCGATGATGATGATGATGATGACACAGGGGATGAGGATGAGGAGCCCTTTGAGAACGAGGAGGATGACGAGGAAGAGGAGCACCTAGCTCCGGCCGACTCTTCTGTTGTACCTATTACTGACCCTGTTCCTTCGGCCGAGGATACAGAGGCATTGGAGACTGATGAGGCTGCACCTACACCTGTACCATCACCCAGACGGCACACGGCTAGGATGTCCGTCAGACCTCAAACACCTGTACCATTGCCATCTGAGGCAGAGGTCGAGAGACTTCTTGCCTTACCCATTCCACCACCATCTCCACTTACTCTACTATTATCTCTACTGCCTCGGATTCCCTCACCACCACTACCACCTCCACCATCATCATTACATTTACCACCACCTGTACCCACGTCATTACCATTATCGTTATCTCCCCTACCACCCTCATTGTTCATACCACCAGTCGACCGTAGGGAGGACACTTCCGAGGCCGAGTTACCACCTCGTAAGAGGTTATGTCTGACTGCTCAACATATATAATTTTGGCGTTATCAAATCCCTCTACACTTAGCTATTTCTTTCCCTCAAGCAATCAAAGCGAGAAAATAAGATCATTTACTGTGACGTGGAGAAAATTTAGATTTTACAAGTGTTTGCATATTGTTTAACTTTTTAGGCATTGACATATAACTGGGCACCTAACATAGGGAAATGTGTTTGATTCACTCAATTCACTCAGGTAGGGTTTATAATTTTGTAAAAACACTCATTTACACAGACATAATCTAGACAGCTACCATATGCTTGTACTTGACACACAAACATGACCGAAGGGCGGAACTTGATACTGATGAAGGAGAATAGCATATACAGATCTTCATGTGCCGAACTTAAGCCTTTATTTCCTTGAACTACTATATATTTTTCTCTCTTTTTTTATATACCATAATAACTAAGGCTTGGCACAAAACTTCTTCTTTCAATTTCTCTAAGGTATTTTAACAACTTAGCACTAATGGGAGTGCTGCAGGATTCATTTTACTTCATGTCATATGATTAATTGACTTCGGTCTAGTAAATGATGATCAAGCACAAGTTTTAGAGCTTCTAAATTACCGACTCACTCAAATATAATTTTCAATCAATACCAATGCTCCAAAAAAGGCAACAAATTACAAATACACAACCGTAATGACGGATGAGACACTTGCAATTGCATTCAAACTTTAACTCGAACAAGCTAAAGGCATTAATTATCTTAGGTACCAAAGGTGGATACCCGGATTTATAAGGCTTAGAATTCTCACAATTTAGTGGACTGGGTTGTGCTAGCTATAATGTCAATCCGGTTGGATTTGCATTACTAAGAGCATTTTTTAATTTTGAAAGCATATATATATATATATAATGTACGTTAATATTTTTCATTTAAAAATATCGGTTGGAAAATTTTTTGGTAGGGCAAACATGGAGGGATATGAATAATTTTTCCTATTTGGCTCCCCTTCACACTTAAGTTGAACATTGCCCTCAATGTGATAAGTGATAATAGAGATAAAATAGGGAAAATTAAAGGAAACGGTACTTCCAAAGGCATAGAGATTAAGGCCGCAAGAGAGTATTCTTGAGCATACTTCATAATTTTCCAGATTTTGAGTTATAATAGCTGCATAAATGTGACAACCATGACTTGAGCAGGTTAGTCAAACCGTTAGTGTTGACTGATGTGTCTGTAGCAAAGTATGGTTTATGTGATTCTATGTGTTTATATGTGTTTTTATGTGTTTATGAGGTATTGGTAATCAATCTATTGAGTGTGATCATCTCAATGAGATTAGTATGATGGGAAAATTTGTTGAGGATCATTCGTTACATTTTATGACAAAGAAATGATTGTTGATATTGAGCGTTTACCCAAGTAATTGTGTAAGTAAAAGATATACGTATACATAATTTTGTGTTAGTTATCTAAGATATGTATTAGGCGTATAAGTGTTAGATTAGAAAACGTAAAATTTCTATTTTTTTGATAGTTTAGGTTGAAAATGAAAAGTTATTTTTATAAAGGTAGTAAACTGCGTTTATGCAAAAAGGTATAGTCAAATTAATTAAGATTTTTATAAAAACTTAAGGTTTTAATTGTAAATATATAATAAAAAAAATATATAAATATATTTTCGGCCAAGTATAGGGATAAAAGAAAAAAAAAGAGTTAAAATACTAATCCTAATCTAATAGCTATTTAGAGTTAGTTTAGGACTCTCCTAGATGCCTATATATACTAAACCTAGAATCCCTAATCTCCCATTCACAAATTCGACCGGCCATAAGGAGGGGGAAAAGAGAAAACGAAATTTTTTAGGGTTTCGCATTAAGGTACGATCCGATCTTTTAATTATAGTTTGTTTTTAATTCTAGTAACTTAGTTATAATGGATTAGGGTTTAAATTAAGTTTTATAAATTAGGGTTTGTAATATCCAGAAAGTTTATGATATAATAATGTTAGTTTAATCATTAGATTAATTAAATTAGCGATATGATCATGCCTTTAGGGCTTAATCACTTGAATTAGAAGTTTTAATTCACTGCAGAAAGTTAAGGCAGTTTTGTAACGAGCATAACTCGATCATAAAAGATCAAATAAATAATTTACAATATACTAGAGATAACCTCAAAGAGTCTACTTTCTAGAAAAGTCATCCTCATAAGTTTTTATGGTCGGGAAGTGGGTCAAATGGTCATTACAAAATCCATGTGTAAAACAGTGACGAATTTCAGTTTTGGTTTTGATTTTTCTAAAAAATATAAAAATACTTAACACTGAGTTAGAGGCTCTAAGTCACGTGGAAGTTTACTTCAATATTGTGTTGATCTATGAATTATTGTCTAAGGTCATAGAGAGGTCTAATTGTGTAATTAATGCCATACTTTTTAGAAGGTCATATTTCTGGACGAATTCTAAACACTTTTGGATAATGAAATTTCTAAGGGTATTTGATAAAGGGTAATGTCTTTGGAAGAGCTATGAGAGGTCTCATAGGAACAAATATGAATCATTTGAATTTTGGTTTGGGGAAATTATGGGATGTTGTTAAGTAGTTGCGTTTAATGCAATGCAAGTAAAAGGTAAAATTCCGCTTAAAACCAAAAAGTTTAGGAGTAGCATTTAATATAAATAAATAAATAGTAAGAATGGGTAAAGGTTTTAAATAATTAATAGGATATGATAGAATATCCTAGGTACATCCATCAAAAGTTTGAGGTTACATCATATTGGGTTGAATGCCTAATTAAATGGTAGCTAATAATGTGTTTAATTGTTTAGATTGTTCGTGAAATTTTGTGAAGTTTTGTTGGATCTTTTTGGAAGCTAAGCATCAGGTGAGTTTCATAGTCCCACTTTTAAATGTTTTTACATTGGGATGGAAATGATGCTAAATGTTTTGAATTGCTGTGATTATGTGATTTTGCTTTCATGTGGGACATTAAAGTGATTGCTATATGACTTAATGTTTGGCATGTTTTGAATGTGGTTTACTTGCATGTTCTATATTGACATGTCAAGTGTTATTGATTTGGGATCGGGGAGTACGCCTACTCAATAATAGTGATTTGGGATCGGAGGGGTACGCCTACCCAGTATTGTGGTCCAGGCCTAAGTATAAGCTCCACTGGTAGACTTTAGGGTGCGTAAGTGACATATGGGATCGGGGGTAACGTTCCTACCTAGTTGTTGAAAAGGATTGAGGGGTAACGTTCCTACCTAGTTTGTTTGAAATGAATCTGAGGTAACAATTCCTACCTATTTTGATGAAAATGGATCGGGGTGTAAACGTTTTCCTACTATTTATTGTAATGGATCGAGGGTAGACGTTCCTACCCAGTATGTGGATTGCATGTTAGCATAAGTTCATATGTTTGGCATAAGTGTCCTATATTGTTTTTGGATATTGCAGTAATTGGTTTTGAAAAATTATAATGTGTGTCTAAACCTATGACACTCACCAAACAACCGTTGTGTTAACCGTTTTAAAAGCAACAATTTCCAGGTGAGCATGATGGAAATAATATTGAAAGAAGTGCTAGTAAGAGAAACCATAGGATGTCATGAAGATTTTATTTCTTATCTGAATTTTTGCATTGTTTGATAATTTTGGATAATTGTTTGCATGTCTTCTATTGGCGAGAACTTTCGTTTCAAATCATAGAGACGCCTTTTGATTTTTGGTTAGGTTTTTGGTATCGTTAGGCACTTTGTGTCTTGGCTATACTTTAGCTTTCATAATTTTAGTATTCTCTATAAGACACCGAATGTTGTGATGAAATCCATTCTGTTTACGCCACGCGTTTCCTCTTCCCGCTTGGCGGGGTGTGACAGATCTGGTAATAGAAGCTGGATTGTTATAGAGAACTAGTGGGTTTAGCCTAGACTATAGCTTAAGGGTCCCTCCATGATAGATGCATTTAGGGCTTATGTGTAAGTATATAATAATTATGGTTATTTTCCCAAAGTTTCATAAAGTACCTCATACTATATACTATTTATATATATATATAAGTTGAGTTTTCTTTGTTATTTCGAGATCCGTGTCCTGATATAGCCTATGTTTTTGTGGTATATTATAGTATGTCTCCTCCTATGCGTAGAAAGTATCGTGCTTCGGTGGCTTTTGCAACTGGGTGTAGGAGGATTAACAAAAGCAGACGGTGTAACCGCAAGATTCGAGTTCCCATTGCCATGTGGCCTGTGAGTTGAAGAAAAAAAGATAACGTTGAAGGAGGTTGACGGAAAAACAATTCAAGAGTTTGAAACGAAGATAATTGCCAAGGATGGCACTATCACCAGAGTTCCGGGAATATTTCAAGGGTACGAAACGTCAGAAAAAGAGTCAGTGGAACGACCAGAGGAACGCGACCTGTACAAATTTGTGAATCATCCACAACTTCAGTAAAGGAGTCACAGGAATGAGTTTGCACCACATTGGCTACCCCAGTCAAATGGTAACATGAATGGATGGTTAGTAGAGGACGAGGATGAAGTTGAAAGGAATGAAGTGGATTCCGACCTTGAGTCTACTACAAGTAGCAAGCTTGTGTGGGAGAAGACCACTAAAGATAATCGTGACTGTGCGTCTTATCACTGTCCATGGTGTTCTAAGTAGTTGTTATGTTTTAGCTTGTCTTGTTTTGTTTCGGCGTTTGGAGCCATGTTAGGGATGTTATTTTCGATGTTGGATTTTAAGTATTAATGATAAAAGTGATTATTAGGATTATTCTTTGTGTTATGTGTTGGGTTTATTTGTTTCAAGGTGCTATGTGGTGTATTTAATTGTATGAAGTGTCTTCATATGAGGGAGTAAAACTGTGAAAGGGGGCATCTATAATTATGGTGGCCAACATAATTATACATGCGCCACGACACAGGTGGACTTGCAAGTATGATTACATGGATTATTGTTGATGTGTTGTATGTATGCATATGGTTATTGATTGTATGATGAGATTCTGATCCGTATTATATCGTCTAATGAATATAATTTTTATATCTTATAGAAAATGGCTCCAAACCGACGAAGTGGTCATAGTAGTAGCAACAACAACAAGAACCCCGACGTTGCTACTGTCATCTCACAGCAACTACAAGCCATCATCACTCAAGTAGCTAACAATGCGAACAATGCTAATAATGGTAATAACGGTGGTGGAAATGGAAATGATGGGAACAACGGATGCTCTTTTAAGACATTCCAATCTTGCAATCCCAAGGAGTACGATGGGAAAGGTGGTGCAATAGCGCTTACTCGTTGGATCGAGAAAATGGAAAATGTAATTGATAACAGTGGGTGTGCCGAGAACCAAAAAGTAAGATATGCTACTAGCTCACTAGTAAATAAGGCCTTGACTTGGTGGAACACTCAATGTCAAGCAAGAGGACGTGTGGCTGCAATGGCTTTATCATGGAACGATTTTAAAGCATTAATGGTTGAAGAATTATGCCCAAGTAATGAAATGGAAAAGTTAGAGAATGAGTTCTGGAATCACAAGATGGTAAGAGCTAATCATGCTGCCTACACAGATTGATTTCATGAGTTGGCCAAGTTGGTCCCACATTTAGTTACACCTGAGTCATCTCGTATTAAAAGGTATATTGCTGGACTGGCTCTTGAGATTAGAGGAATGCTTCGGGCAACCCAACCAACTACCATTCAGACTGCAATATTGAAGGCTGGAATTCTTACTGACGAAGTAGTCAGTTGTGGTACATTGACAAAAGGTAGTGATAAGAGAAAGGGAGTGGATGAGCCTAGTAAGACTGGAGGATTTTGGAAAGACAACAAGAAGGCAAAGACGGTAACTGGGTTCGTGGCAACAACTCCTGCTAGAAATGAAGCCGGGAACTCAAATCCTAAGTGTAACAAGTGCTTTACTCGTCACCCAGTAAATGGATTCTGCAGATTGTGCTTCAATTGTCAGAAACCGGGTTATTTTGTCAGGGATTGTTGGGCACCGGTTAGGCAAGTAGCTCCGGTGAATGCTGTGAGAATGAATAACAATTCGAGAGTGTGCTATGAGTGTAGTAGCCTAGATCATTTCCGCAATACTTGTCCTAAGTTGAATCGAGCACCTAGACAAGTTGGAAATCAATTGGCTTTGGAGGGCAGCCGAAATAACCGAAGCAATGGAAATCAAGTTAGAGGAAGAGCTTTCAACGTGAATGTGAATGCAATGGAAGCGGTCCAGGATCCTAAAGTTATAACAGGTTTGTTCTCTCTGAATGATCACTTTGTCACCATATTATTTGATTCTGGAGCCGATTTTAGTTTCATATCTACTGAATTTACGCCCCTACTTAATGTGAGACCTAGCATAGTGAATCCTGGTTATGTAATAGAAGTAGCTAATGGTAAGAAAGTAAAAGTGGATAGAATTATCCGTGACTGCAAACTAGAACTAGGAGGTTCCCTGTTTAGCATAAACTTGATACCTTTGGGTCATAGAAGCTTTGATGTGATTGTGAATGGATTGGTTGTCCCAACATAAGGCTGTGATAGTATGTCATGAGAAGGTAGTAGAAATACCCGTGGAGGATGGTAGGATCCTTAGGGTACATGGAGAACGGGTTGTAGGAATCACCAAAGCGTTGAAGAGCGCAAAGGAGGATGAACCAAAGTTGAACGATATATCCGTGGTACGTGAATTTGAGGATGTGTTTCCAGAGGACTTGTCGGGATTGCCTCCACAATGGCAAGTGGAGTTTCGCATAGATCTAGTTCTTGGAGCGACGCCAATTGCGAAGTCCCTATATCGTTTAGCGCCTTCTGAGATGCAAGAATTGTCTGGGCAACTGCAAGAGTTGCAAGACAAGGGTTTCATACGACCTAGTCATTCTCCATGGGGAGCGCCAGTATTATTCGTTAAAAAGAAAGATGGTTCGCTTCATATGTGTATCGACTATAGAGAGCTGAACAAGTTGCCGGTTAAAAATCGATATCCTCTTCCAAGGATTGATGATTTATTTGACCAACTACAAGGATCGCGATTTTTCTCCAAGATAGACCTTCGATCAGGTTATCATCAACTACGCGTGCATGAAGACGACATACCTAAGACGGCGTTTCGAACACTAAACAGACATTTTGAGTTTACGGTTATGCCTTTTGGGCTAACCAATGCACCTGCAGTTTTCATGGATCTGATGAACAGGGTTTGCAAACCGTACTTAGATAAGTTTGTTATTGTGTTCATCGATGACATCTTAATCTACTCAAAGACGAAGGAAGACCATGAAGATCATTTGGGTTTGGTGTTGGAATTGTTAAGGAAGGAGAAGCTGTATGCCAAGTTCTCCAAGTGTGAATTTTGGTTGCAAGGTGCACTTTCTTGGTCATGTTGTTAACCAGAATGGTATACATGTAGACCCAAGCAAAATAGAAGCAGTAAAGAATTAGAAGACCCCTACGACGCCTTTTGAGATTCGATCATTTTTGGGATTAGCCGGTTATTATCGACGGTTTATAGCAAATTTTTCCAAAATTGCTAAACCTCTTACCTCGTTAACTCAGAAGAATCAGAAGTATGTGTGGGGTGTGGAGCAAGAAGAAGCTTTTCAAACTTTAAAGAATAACTTGTGTGATGCACCAATATTGACGCTACCTGATGGAGTGGAAGATTTCGTGGTTTATTGTGATGCATCAAACCAAGGATTGGGTTGTGTACTCATGCAAAGAGGCAAAGTTATTGCCTATGCATCGAGGCAACTGAAAACCCATGAGAAGAATTATACGACGCATGACTTGGAACTGGGAGCTGTTGTGTTTGCTCTTAAGACTTGGAGACATTATCTGTATGGTACTAAGAGTGTTATCTATACCGATCACAAAAGTCTTCAACACATTTTTGATCAGAAGGAGCTGAATATGCGGCAAAGGAGATGGATTGAGTTGTTTAGTGATTACGAGTGCGAGATTCGTTACCATCCTGGTAAGGCGAATGTTGTGGCTGATGCACTTAGTAGGAAGGAGCGGTTGAAACCTAGACGTGTAAGGGCCATGGCAATGACAGTTCAAATTGGAATGAGAGAAAGGATACAAGTAGCCCAAAGTGAGGCGCTTAGGCAAGAGAATATACTTATGGAGAATCTGCATGGTTTAGATCAGCAGATGGAAAAGAAGGAGGGTGAGAGTTTGTATTTTATGGACCGTATATGGGTTCCATTGATAGGAGATATGAGAACGATAATCATGGACGAAGCTCACAAGTCTAAGTATTCTGTGCATCCGGGAGCTGATAAGATGTACTATGACCTTCGAGATATGTATTGGTGGCCGGGAATGAAGAGAGATATTGCTACGTATGTTAGTAAGTGTTTGACGTGTTTAAAGGTAAAGGCTGAGCATCAAAGACCTTCGGGTTTACTGCAACAACCTGAGATACCTGAATGGAAGTGGGATAAGATCACTATGGATTTTATCACTAAGTTACCTAGGTCAAAAAGTGGAAATGACACGATTTGGGTTATAGTCGATAGACTGACTAAGTCAGCTCATTTCCTAGCTATAAGAGAAGACTATAGTACTGAGAAATTGGCGAAGATCTACGTCGATGAAATAGTCGCGAGACATGGAGTTCCAGTGTCGATTATTTCGGATAGAGATGGACGATTTACGTCACGTTGCTGGCAGACTGTGCAAAAAGCATTAGGAACAAGGTTGGATATGAGTACGGCTTATCATCCCCAAACGGATGGACAAAGTGAGCGTACGATTCAGACCTTAGAGGATATGTTGAGGGCATGTGTAATTGATTTTGGTGGTAGTTGGGATGTTCATCTACCATTGGCCGAGTTTTCTTACAATAACAGCTATCATTCGAGTATAAAATGTGCTCCGTTTGAAGCCTTGTACGGAAGGAAGTGTAGGTCGCCTGTTTTATGGGCTGAGATTGGAGAAAGTAGCTTGATTGGACCTGAGTTGATTCAAGAAACGACTGATAAAGTTGTGTTGATAAAGGAGAAGCTCAAAGCAGCAAGAGATCGTCAAAAGAGCTATGCTGACAATAGACGCAAACCATTGGAATTCGAAGTAGGAGATCGAGTGATGTTGAAAGTATCACCTTGGAAAGGTGTAATACGTTTTGGGAAAAAGGGAAAGTTAGCACCAAGATACGTAGGACCATTTGAGATTCTTGAAAGGATCGGTCTTGTGGCTTATCGATTGAGATTGCCGGAGGAATTAAGTGGGGTACATGATACGTTTCACGTGTCAAACTTGAAGAAATGTTTGGCAGATGCTAGTTTACATGTGTTCATTAGATGAGATAAAGGTTGACAAAACTCTTCGTTTTGTTGAGGAACCCGTAGAGATATGATCATGAAGTTAAGAGTTTAAAGCGTAGTAAGATAGCGTTAGTAAAGGTTCGTTGGAATTCCAAGCGTGGCCCTGAGTTTACTTAGGAACGCGAGGATTATATGAAGTCTATAGGTATCCTCGTTGTTTGTTAATCGTCTGATGAATTGAGTAGTTAAATCTCGGACGAGATTTCTCTAAGGATGGGGATACTGTGACAACCATGACCTTGAGCAGGTTAGTCAAAAAGTTGGTGTTGACTTATGTGTTGTTGCAAAGTATGGTTTATGTGATGCTATATGTGTATATGTGTTTATGGAGGTATTGGTAATCTATCTTTTGGAGTGTGATCATTCAATGAGATTAGTAGATGAAAATTTTTGAGAGTTTCATTTCCGTTCATTTTTAATGACAAGGAAATGATTTTTGATAATTGAGCGTTTGCAAGTTAATTGTGTAAGTATATATATACGTATACGTATTTTGTGTTAGTTATCTAAGATAGGTTTAGCTTTTAAGTGTTAGATTTAAAAAAAAAGTAAAACAATTTATATTTTGAAAGTTAAGTTGGAAATGAAAAGTTATTTTTAGAAAGATAGTAAACTGCGTTTATGTAAAAAGGTTTAGCCAAATAAATAAATATTTTTACAAAAACTTAAGGTTTTAATTGTAAATATATAATTAAAAAAATATATATATTTATATATATAATCAGCCGAGTATAGGGATAAAAGAAAAAAAAGAATTAAAATACTAATCTTAATCTAATAGCTATTTAGAGTTAGTTTAGGACTTCCTAGATGCCTATATTATACTAAAAAACCTAGAATCCTAATCTCCATTCACTTTTGTCGGACCGGCCGCAAGAAGAGAAAGCAAGAAACAAATTTTTTTTTGGTTTAATCTTAAGGTACGAATTCGATTTGTTAATTCTAGTTCGTTTATTTTCCTAGTAATCGAAACGTGATGGATTAAGTTTTAGATTCAGATTTAATTAGGGTTATAAGATTTAGAATTTAATTATCTGGTTATTATGAATATAAATGATGGGGTGATCATTGAAGAATAGGTTACATTGAATTGTGTACACGTTAGAGTCTGCTAAAACGTCCAAATAGTCGTTAATTTACTGCATATTTTTTTGACAGTTTTGTAACGAGCATAACTTGGTCATAAAAGATCAAATAAATAATTTACAACATACTGAAAGATACCTCACGAGAGTTACTTTTAGAAAAGTCCGCTCATAGTTGTTTATGGTCGGGTAATTGGGTCAAATTGTCATAACAAAATCGGTGTGTAAAATAGTGACGAATTTCAGGTTTTGATTTTATTTCTCTAAAATAATACTTAGACCTGAGTTAGAGCTCTAAAGTCCGTGAAGTTATGATTCATATATTGTGTGTGATCTCTGAATTTTGGCTAAGGTCATAGTGAGGTCTAGATTGGGTAATTAATGCCATACTTTTAGAAGGTCAGATTCTGGACGAATTTTAAACACTTTGGATTAATGAATTTCTAAGGGGTATTTATAAAAGGGTAGTGACTTTGGGAGAGCTATGAGAGGTTCATAGGACATATATGTAGCATGATGAATTTTGGTTTGAATTATGGGAGTGTTTAAGTAGTGCGTTTAGGGCGCGCAAGAGTAAAATTCTGCTTAAAACCAGAAAGTTTAAGGAGTAGCATTTAAGTATAAATGAAATATGTAAGAATGGGTAAAGGTTTTAAACGATTATAGGACTATGATAGATAGCCTAGGTATCCATCATAGTTAAGGTTACATCACATTGGGTTGAATGCCTAATTGATGGTAGCTAATAATGTGTTTAATTGTTTAGATTGTTCGTGAAATTTTGTGAAGTTTTGTTGGATCTTTTGGAAGCTAAGCATCAGGTGAGTTTCATAGTCCCACTTTTAAATGTTTTTACATTGGGATGGAAATGATGCTAAATGTTTTGAATTGCTGTGATTATGTGTTTTGCTTTCATGTGGACATTATGTGATTGCTATATGACTTATTGTTAATGTTGAATGGGTTACTTGCATGTTCTATTCTTGACATGTCACCTGATAACATTGTCTTCGCGCGCTCGCAGCGGAGGAACGCTATCATAATAGTGAATTAGGAGTGATAGGGTACGCTACCCAGTATTGTTGGTAGGGCTAAGTATAAGCTTCAGCTGTAGACTTTTAGTGGCGTAAGTGACCATATGAGATCGAGGTAACGTTCCTACCGTTGTTGAAATGTATCGGGGGTAACGTTCTACCACGGCGCGTTGTAGCGCGACGACGCGCGCGCGCTCTCAGCGCTCTACCTAGTATGTGCGATTGCATGTTAGCATAAGTTCTATGTTCGCGCACGCTCTTTGTCACACGCTCGCTGCGCGAGCGCTCGCGTTAATCACAGTAATTGGTTTGAAAGGTTTCATTAATGTGAGTCTTAAACCCATGCTCACGCACTCACATCTCACATTGTGTTGACGCGCTGCGCTCTCGCATCGATCGCGCGCGCTAGGGAGACTCGCGATGGAATAGATTGAAAAGAAGTGGCTAGTAAGAGGACCATGGATGCATGAAGATTTCTAGTTCTTGTCTTGAATTTTTTCATTGATTGAATTTGAATAAATTGTTGCATGTCTTTCTATTGGCGAGAAACTTTCGTTTCATCAAATAAATACGCTTTTGGATTTTTGGTTGGTATTGGGTATTGTTATGACATATGTGTCTTTGCTTTACTTTAGCTTTCATTTTAGTTAATTTCTATAGAGACCACATGTGTTTAAATGATTATCCATTCTTGTTTTCGCCTGCGTTTCCGCCATGGCGGTGTTTGAATAAGGTTGTAAGCGCCTCAGTTCCAATTGTTCTCTTGTGAGCCATCACCAAGTCAAAGCTTGTTGTAGTGTGATTGAGCTAATTGACTTGGTACTTTCGCGTGGACGTTTATTTATGTGGAACACCAACTCCATCTTCTTAAACCATCATGCAACGAGACGCTCCTTATGGTTCCCTATGTGATTTAAACCGTTGGGAGTTTAAGAACTTAATGTAGGTCACTCACGGGCCACAATTTCAGCTCCACCCGAGTCTATCCCATGATCTCCATGTTTTCGATCCTCCCAACCATTACCATTTCCATCAGTTCACGTCCTCTCCTTTTCATTTTCAAAGTCCTTCGACCATTCCCATTTCAGTTATCATCCTATTCTCTGCACTATATATGACAAATGGGTCTAGAGTACGATTAGCTTCTTGCTTTGCCAATGCTTTGGCCATAAGCCGAGTAATCATTTCTTCGATTGCTTTAATAGTCATTCAGGAATGTGGGATAGTCTTTGTTCTATACACAAGATTAGACATGGTGAGATTTGATAAGAGGTATAGTTATTATATATGAGTATACACAGTAACATAAACTGTCATATCAAATCATAATATATTTCGTTTTGTAAGATCGATCTCTCATAATAAAAATATTGCATCTCATAAGGGAATATACAAAACATAACAAATTGGTAGAAATAAGGTACATCATATAAACAAATCAATAGTAGTTACATCATGATCTCATAGGATATGATTCAAATCCCTAATGCTATTGCTATAACTAATATGTGCGATAATCAAGTCAATGATGTACTAAATCTAAGGACGATATCCTATATGCCTCATAGCAAATGTCTCGAGTCTCCTAAAGTCTATCATGTCATAGTAGCGAGACGAGCGAATCTGTCTCAACTCATCCTGAATGTACCCCATATGGTGCCAAACACTGTCAGGCCGCTCTCTCTCCTCAGCCAATGCTCCCCAAAGTCTCATGTTACTCCCCCTAGTACACTGATCCTCTCACGCATATGAGCCATCTCTCTCTCATCAGCCAATGCTCGGATCTCCCAAGCCCTCTGCTCTTCCTCAATGTTAGCAATTCCTCTGAGCAGGAATTCTCTATATGATCATAAACTCGAATAAACTACATCCAACCCAATTCGAAGTCCTCTCTAGATCCCCCGCCATTGGCAGGGTTACAAGACTACGGCAGGCAACTCTGGCTTACAAACTCTATCAACCCCAATCTCTATAGTGCTTAGACTAGACTCGGCCTCATCCTCAGACTCGTTATTCCTCAATCCAACCTTAGTCTCAGCCTAATATATCACCTGTGCAGCCTCTACTGCATTATCTGCATCAATGTCAGCCATAACATCCAAATCAATATATACTCCTATATCTACAATCTAAAAACTCTCCTCAATAGTATCCTTAAGGGACAATGCAGCTGAAGAACCCTAATCCTCACGCGCTCAGTCGCGGGAGCGAGGAGATTACATGGCACTGTAATAATGCTCCTGGTGTAGGAGTAGCTAAAGTCACTAAGGTAGTAGGGGACCTACATCTCTTACGAGATGGTCTAGTAGACGAAGATGGTGAATGAGTAGTAACTGAATGTGATGACCTCTCAGATAAAGAAGTCGATGAATCAGGAGAAGAACCCTCAGATGATGATAAACAAGATGATGTCTTACGCCTCTTGCAAGGTGATGATGATGATGATGAAGAATGGAACCTCCTACGGTTCGCTGATATACGAGCAGGAACTGGGTGTACCCTCTTCCTTGCCGTCATCATCCTAAGTACCCCATTAGGCTGGGTACGATAGGGCCGGCCAAAAGAAATCTCCTAACCTGGTAAGACCAAAATAGCAGGTCGACGTGGTACTCCAGGTGGTGCAGGTACAATCCAACATGGTGCAAGCGATGCAATGACAGTAGATGGTAAAGAATGAGTAAGTGATGATGGTGATGATGAACGTAACACTACTCTGCTCCTCCACCGAGCAACAGTAGCCTCATGTGAAATGGTAGTGGTCTTTTAAGTGAACCACTAATAGCAGAATCTCTGGATGTCTTGAAGAATAAGAAGAATGTAAAACTAGGGAAGTAGCTGGTGCACTCGGTGCATGATCTGGTGTAGATGGATCCTCTGATGAGTCTAAGTCAGCAAAAGAATAAGTGATAAAATTAAGCACCCCAGCAGGTGAAGCAACTACAGTCGCTCTCGCTTCTGGTGCCCTAGGTGGAATATATCTAGATCTTTGCAGCTAAAATTATGAATCCTATGGAATAGTCGCAGGCACCAAAGTAGAAAATATGCATGTATGATGGTAGGAATCATGCAAACTAAACAACTCAAGAAGTGGGCAATCCCACACTCTCCTTCCGAAGTGTTCAGAAGAATAGAAATAACAGGAGCTGCCAGAATCTCTCACAAGCGAAAGTTTATATAAATCTCTTTTATATGAAACAATGCCAGGATGCTGTGCGAGTATTAGAAAATAAATATGATGAAAATATATCAGGAAGGATAAAATGCCATATGGCAAATAAATGTAAGTAATTTATGAAATATAATATAATATAGTATAAATTTAATTCTTATTTATATTTTTGTAATTGCATAAGTAAATCAAGTAGAAGCACATAAGGATCACATACATGTTATAGACCAGACCTAGTGTATACTACCTGGTTCTCTATAACCCTGGCTTTGGATACCAATATTTCACACCCCCCAAATTGGGTCGTAGCGGATTATAGTAATCCGAGGGCGTGACATCATAAATACCATCACACAAGTATAAAGAACGACCATTATGGCGGAGGTTTTGAAAATTTAATACGTTAATTGATGAAAATAACTTAGTCTCACATAATTAAAATGGTTCAACGATAAATGGGAACGCTTAACAAGGTTGAAAATGTTAACGTATTTCGATGTAAAGACAGTCCTTGAAAATCCGGGCCATGCATAGGTCATCACATAGCACATTCAAGTATTCCATAGCTAAGCACTTGAGAAAACATGCTTAAAACGTCAACAAATAATGTTAGTGAATTCATAGGTTTAGAGTAAATCTACGTTTGGACCACAAGATTTAATAACGTGTGACTGTTGTAACACATACAACCTCACAAAAGTATTTACGTTTGCTCTAAGCCCATGACACCTAAAGCTAATACAGTTTGTAGCATAAAGATAATTATACTAAGTTGCCAAGTTAGTATCTAGTTCAAAATACCTAGGAGATTTGACATGGTATACATCTGTTTTAATCAGCCGTTAGATTAGGTAAGAATCACCAAACTCGGATGGGGATTATCAATCCCTGTTACCCTTATCAAATCACTTAGAACACATGAAATTACTTGATGTTTTAGAGAGAGAAAGAGATGTTTAGAGAGAGAAATAACAAAAAGAAGAATGTCTACACATTAAGAGAAAACAAATAAGCAACACCCTCTCCACACATGGAGAGGGCTTTATATAGTAGTGTATAGCCGGCCATGGGTCTAAGTGGGCTTCCATAGACCGGGCTTGATATCTAACGGGCTTTAAGCCCATAACTTAGACCCACTTAGCTTATAGAATTCCCGCAAACATAGACTAAACTAAACAAGGTTTGGGTATATTAATGACCATCACTTTACTAAAATTAAGTCTAATAATATCCCCCTAAGGGGTGGTTATAAAACTTGTGGCTTCACTTCTTGTGACGTCTTAAGACTTGGAACCTTGCAGTCTTGGGAATTCTTTCGAAGATCCTTCTGCATGCTTGTGATCTTTTGATCTTCGATCTTGATCTTTGACTTGATATTCTTTTACAAAATACTGATATCGTGGTATTTGGCCTTGATTTGTCTTAACTACTAAGATATCTGAATCTTTATCCTTGAATCTTTATGCCCCTTGCGATCTTGTGTCTCCACCCTCATGCTCAAGGTCTTGAAAGCTTGCTAACAATCTCCCTTAACATCGCGAGATCGCGCGTCTCTACTCGCGCGCTCGCTCCTTGTAACCACATAATGGAAGGAGTAGTACTTGATCCACTTGTGAGATATATCTTTGTTATTGTCCGGCAATCTTGTCAAAAATGTTCTTTTGAGGAAATGCTTGTACATTAGAGATTGCGGAATACTTAGGACAGTGTGCTTGCGCGCTCTACTTTCTCATGTATATTATCTTTGTCATTGGCATGAGAGGTTCTTGAATCTTGACTCGTATGGACTAGAAGCTGCTATCGTCAGGTCTTTACGCGCTCTCTCTGCGCTCGCTTAGTTAAGTGATAAAAAACATACATGATGACATCGTGTCTTTTCACCGTGTCGAATAAGGTTGCAAGAACCATGGTTCCTCGTTAATCAGTATAAATACTGCCTGTGATCAGGTAGAATTCAAAAGAATCTCCTTGACAACAAAGTAAGAGTGAATCATAGTTATATCTTTCTAATTGAGCCGTCAATTTCATTATACTAGACCAAATTAATATCCAATTGACTCAGCGTTGATTCATTTAGGAATCTCGTAATGTTTTACCTATCACAGAGATGTTTGATGTTGACTCTGGAAGGATTTCCATTCATCACTGTGAATACTAAGAGTATCACTCTGAATGTTCTGGCAATTACCACAAGGATAATGCGTAGGAATCTTTGATATCAAATGTTGTATAATGATGTACGACATTTTGTATATTGGAATTTGTGTCCTAGTGAGATTTTGATAGATCTTGTTGCTCCTAGACTCTATATGTGCAAATTTTTTATTGGTGATGAAGGCTGGAGCGAACTGCTACCCTTTTCAAATATCAATGATCCGAAATGAGAAAGCCGACAAAAACGTGTTGATCTCAGTAAGAAGAGAGGTGAGCTGACAAACTTCTTTTAAGAGAAGCTTGAGTAGCTGGAATGGGTTGTGCATTGCATCACTGGGTCCATGACGACTTGTCTTCAATACCAGAATCATCTTTATGATTACCGATAGATTATGCATTGACCCAGTTTCTGCCTAAGGTTATGTGGAGGGCTTCTCTCTTTTCACCCTTTATCCATACATTTCTTTTTAATTCTTCAACCCCTTCAATGTTAAACCAACGTGTCCTTATTATCACCTTGTTAGGATTACCTCGTACGAGTAGATAAACTCATGCCTTGGATAACATTCTTCCCGATCTTACTTTACTCCTTTTTTTTCAACTATACCTAGGGGACTTTACTTCTATCTAATGGAGTGTTCCTGGGTAGATCCTTCTGGTTCTGGCTGGATTATGAACGAGGATACCTAACCTTAACCGACTTATAACTCCTTGAGAGACAGTAGTTGGTCGGTCTTTGGGTATTGCCATGAAGATCCATAAAACCGTTGAAAAAAAAAAAATCAATCAACGTTTGAGAAATCCATTATGACACATTAAGAGTTTTTAGGAGTTACCAAACAAGCCCCCCCTACAATAGGACATCATATTAAGAAAGGTTTTGACATGCAGGATTGGAAAACGCACTTAGAGATTGTAGATCGTATCTATTATTAGTTCAGTATTGTATCACATTTTAATCACTATTCTCCCTCTAAAAAATTACATATGTGGTGACAATTTTTGACAATTAGTGAATTAAAAACAAGTTAATGTCCGGTAATTTACGTGAGTCTACCTAAGTCACGGGAGAACATGAGTGCATGCAGAATGAACTAACTGTTATACTTCTTCTCAATAATAGTATAGAGTGAAAACTTGGAGTGGAGAGGTTTGTTCGAGCAACACATTTTGAAAGAGTATTTGAAATTTCTATTTTGATGAAAAATATCTTGAAAAATTATGCTCAACAAGAAAATGATTTTATATTTATCTTATTAATTATCATTTCCTTGGTGCTTCTCTTGAGCATTCAAAACTTTAAATGTTTATATGACACTGCTCAAGACCGAGAAGATATGAACTTCCCGTTGTTTAGGATAAATGTTCACAAATGAACATTTTCCTTTCTTTAGGGACCGAGTCCTAAGCTGACATTATTAGAGTCGTAGAGAAATATTGAAGAGACATCGTTTTGAAAGCTTTGAAACTCGCGCTTCGAATTCATTTATTCACCCGTGTTAATATTAATTAACATTTCTAGGTGCGCAAATGTTATCGATTGTCGAGAGACATGTCGGAGAAGAATATTTTTGGTATTTTTGAAATTTTTTGATTTTATATTTTGCTTTTATATGTTTTATATTTTTATATTTTGTTTTTCTGATAATGTATATACAAAGAATTACCGAGATTTTGCAAGACGTTCAAGTTCCCGAGGAGACAAGCTACGCATACCAAGGCGACGAACCAAATAGTTGAATCGATCCAATGGAAGAGCTTTGGTGAAGAGGTCAGCCAGTTGGTAATCCGTCTTGACAAAATACAGTTCAATCGTACCCTTTTCTACGTGCTCCTTTATGAAATGGTAGCGGACAGCGATGTGTTTGGTTCTTTAGTGTTAGACTGGGATGCAGGATATGGCTATGGCTGACTTCGAATCACAATAGATTGGAATCTTGTTGAAATGATAGCCATAATATAACAACCCGTAATTTTCATCAATGTAATTATCCATCTATTAAATTAGATACACTGTAATATCCATCTTGATAGAAATACTATTCGCGCGATCTATAGATATATATATATATATATTTATTATTATATATACTATATATTATATATATATATATATATTATATATATAAACTTGCATTATAAATGGTAAACGAGCTCAATGCAAACTCACTAATGCCATCTATATTGGTTCGGTTTGTATCATGTAAACATCCTATTCTGTCAAGTAAATATCCTTAATATCATTTTTACTAGTACTATCTCCATTTAACGTACTTTTCAAAGTTATTTCAAAAACAGGCATTAAACATTATACGTTTATATTCAAACCTAAGTAGTTGGATGTAATGTATACATTATAAATGGGATGTGCAAGCCTTCAAACGCATGTTTACAAGTGTACAGTGACAATATTTGGATTATCAGACTTCGCTCTCCTAATCAAGTTACAACTTTCTAAAGCACAATGTATAAGCTAATCATGCCTAAAAACCTAATTAGGTTAGTTAACCTCCTAAATCATGTTTAAACTTTACCACCATTTTAGCACAAGGTACAAGAACTTAATTCATGACTCCTAAACCGTATAATCTAATCTTAATTCGTCCTAAAACTCTAAACACTAAAACCCCAATATCACTTTAAACCTAATAAAAAAACTAAACTTATATAACTAAGCCCTAAACTTTAATCTAAACAATAATCTAAGTCTTCTCACCTTAATCCTAAACCCTAAATCCTATCCCTAAATCCTAACCTAAACTCGAATTTAAATTCCAAACCCTAAGCAATAATAAACTCCTACCCGGCTCCCCTTTCTTTTTATTTTGACCCATTTTAAAAAACCTACGCGCCCTAGCACCATATTACCTCACCATACTCACTAGTACCTTACAAGCACCTCCACCACCACCATTAAGCTCTAAGACTTCTTATCACCTCTTTGTCACCTCTTGGTACCCGAACCCCCTCCAACACCCTCCACCATTCATAGCTACACTTCTAGCCTTCCATACTCACCTATAGCCTTCCTTAGTCATCCCTCTACAGCTCTTGATCCCTTCTCCAAGTGTTCTTGGCCTCCAAGGTGTAAAACTTGGGCACTAAGGCTCTTTGAGCACTATATATAGCCGAAACATACACCCTCATTCAAACACATCTCAAATTTCATCATAAACACAAATGGAGTCTTAAATCAGACCAAGAAGGATCAAGTGAAGTCCCTAAGCTCAGAATAGAAGCCAAGAATCAGAAACTATTGCGCTCTCCCTTGAAGTCGTTATACTAGGCGAACAAACCGAAAACCCATTTCGACCATTTTAGCTTCAAGTAAGCTCAAAATCTTGTTCAATAAGCTTATAATCTGTATTAGAATGTTCATAATACTCTTAAGATCATATATGAACTCTTGTTAAAGCCTTGAATCCTCAAACCTATGCGTTTTTGGTTAAAACCCTAAAAACGACCCGTTTTGATTTTCTAGCTAACGAATCCTTTTTCTAAACTTTTGTTCGTGTAAAACATCTTATTTTACGTTATTCTAATAAGTTTTAACCTGAAAATTCTATCATTTGGGAAGTGCTGTAAAATCTGCTTGCAAGGCTTTTGGACTTGATGTTGTAAATTTATTTCCATGCGCAGAAGGGGTATATATCGCGTAACTTCTAAAATTTATATACTAAAGGGTGAAAATGTTATTATTTCCAATGTTATACTATTAAGGACCCTATCTTGACAAACTTCTAAAAGTTAAGGTTTACATATATATATACTTTATATATAAAGTACTAAACTTGTAAAAGTTTATAAACCAAGTGGTGGGGCATGAGGGATATATATTGCCATTTTTGCAAACTTGAAAATATAAAATATAATATTTTTATATAAATTATAAAAATATATAATTAATATTATAAAACTCGATTTTATTAAAACCCGACACATTAATCGTTATTAATCATCGATCGGCGCATTATAAAACAATTACGTTATATATTTAACGTAATTTATCATCGACTAACTTTTGAAGAAACTTAAAATCTTATCGTATCACGTTACTAGGGATGCGCGCGGACAATCGCGGCTCGAAGTTTCATTTGGGTATACGTGTTCTTGACGCGTTTGCAGGATTTCGATTTAAAAGTGTCCTGGCACCTCAATCGTTTATACATGACTCTGAAAATTATGATGGCGTCCGAACAGTGATCCAATATTTCATAAATTAATACTCAAAGTATCGTTAAGAACTCCGTAAAGTTTTGAATATAACAATCCACTTAGACTAGACAATTACCCTAGGTTGCGTGAGGAAGCCGTTAACTTTCACTTTTCGCTCTCACGCGCGCGCGCACACTTCATCTCCGATCGATTTCCTTGTTAAGTATTCTTCTAATATTTTCATAAAGTACCGCGAGGGGGCTCGCTCTCGCGCACGTCTCAACCCATGAATACGAGTATATTTCCAACTGTATGCAATCCTGATATATTATTGCCTAAAGTCTACTTTTGCCTTAGACCCGATCCTACACCGTTAATTACTTTTCGGAGTAAGCGTACATGGTATGAATAGATCTAATGGTCCCCCCCCCCCCCCTAGTTCCCCGTGGTGTACTATACTTTCTGGTAATCAAAACACACTTCCTTGAACACTGTGGGGTGTTTGTCAAAGGATCCGGTGGGAAAACTTCTTGTAATTATTGATTATCGCAAGGTCTCGGTGCATGGAGCTTAGGGCAATAAACTGTTTTCATATAATATTGTACTCATTGCCAAATATTACATTATGGGTGTATAACACGTAAACCCACTATTTGAATTGTATTCAAACTGTTTAACCTAAATCTATGAATTTTCACTCAACATTGTGTGACCTTTTTGCATAATCGTTTATCTCAGGTAACTGAGCATCTTATGGCACGGAGTGGCACAGACTTGAAGATGGCTAAACTGTTATCATTCAAACTTTATTTTTCTGTAGGATTTTGGGGACCTCTGTTGTAAAACACTCATGATGAATAATGAATGATAACTTATCTTTTAAAATGTTCTCTTTTGAGTCGTTTTCTTTGAGTATGACTTGTTTTAACTATGAAAATAATACCTTTGAATAGCTACCATGCTATATGTCAAAAATGGGGGTGTTATAGATTGGTATCAAGAGCCACGGTTATAGAGAACAAGGTTGAAACCTTAACTATAACTACTTTTCTTTTTCCATCCAAGAAAGTCCTCCGTGCCACTACATCTCCCGAATAGTATGTAAAGTACATAACTATTATACTATTATATAAATAACTTATGTTTTTACCACTGCGCGTTGTTAAAAGAACGATGTATTCTCCAGCCACCCTACTTTCCAATTTTTGTGGATGCTTTTTCCTTTAACTTTCTGGACTATATCTCGGCTTCCCCGGACTATGTTCCAGCTTCACCAGGAAAAATGATTCTAGCTATTCAATAACTCGCATTTGGTTTAGTCATTAGCTTCACCAACTCTTTCACTTTTGTCATGATGGATCCCTTATAAAGGTTATGGCATGCATACTGTATGCTAATGAATCCACCTATTCCACCACCAACTATTATGCCTCCATCTTCAATGCTATCTCCAATGTTTAATCCTCAATAATTCTTTCTTCCTAAGGAATTATTGCCACTTAAGAAACGAGGTCGTGATCCGGATCATCTCTATACTTGTTGTGCCCTACCTCTGAATTTGTGATAGAGAAAAGCTCTCTCGTAAGGATCAAATTCTGGAATGTCAACCAGGAGCAATGAGAAATTTTGTGATGTCCACTACTAGATGAACTCTCTCTCGACCGCATTGAGCACATAGAAGACAAAATAGAAGGTCTCGGAAATGGTCGGGTGATCATACAACAAGATTTTGACAATCTGGAAGCTGAACTCCGAGAGTCTCGTACTCAAATTGCTAAACTTCAAAGAAAGCAAATGGGAAATAACAACAAGATTGCTCTGGCTCGCTTCAGGATTGCTAATCTAGAACAAATCATCGAAGATATCCAGGTTCGTCACCAAGCAGATAAGGAAAGTCTTCTGAATGCAATCTATGAACACAAGAACAGTCAGGAAGGACCATCGGACTACTAGATTAGATACTAGTTATAGCTTTTGTTAGAACCTAGCCACGGGATGTGTGGTATAAATAACAACACTTGTCAAATTTTGACTATGTACAGTACAAAGGCAAGTCGTTCATGATATAATATAATGGTGATCCCGTTTCATATTCATTATGTGTCCTATATTTCATCTCCGTCTTCATCATTATGAATCTTACCATAACCCCTAGAAAATAAACTAATAAGTTAGATACTTGTTAGAATTCATATCAAATAAGTATCTATGATATCACTATTGTTAAAAATGCTTAAAGTTCAAAAATAAGCATTGCATTTTAAGACTTGTGATATCATTCTTATTATGTGTTGTCTTATGTTGATAGAATGCCTCCCAAAAGGACATCAACATCTGAAGCACCAGCCATGACTCAAGCTGCCATCAGGAAACTAGTTGCTGACAGTGTTACCGCAGCTCTGGAAGCACAAGCTGCAACAATGGCAAATGCTGACAATACCAATAGGAACACCGGAGAAAGAGAAGCTCCTGTAGCAAGAAAGTGTAGCTACAAAGAGTTCATGAGCTGCCAACCTATCAACTTCAAAGGTTCAGAAGGAGCTGTTGGACTTATCCGCTGGTTTGAGCGAACTGAATCAGTGTTTTCCCGTAGCAACTGTACCGAAGACTGCAAGGTGAAGTTTGCTACTGGTACTTTAACTGAAGAAGCTCTATCCTGGTGGAATTCTTTTGCCCAACCTATTGGGATAGAAGAAGCTTACAAGATTACCTGGGTTGAATTCAAGAAGCTTTTGATAAAGAAGTATTGTCCCCGAAGTGAGGTCCAGAAGATGGAAGACGAA